>JALLPI010001207.1:0-11222 GCA_036939935.1 Cyclotella atomus
GCTGGACTTTGCCGCCATTCTGGGGTCTATCGGAGGTGTATAGGTCAAGTTATGGACCATAATGTGATTTGGCACCTGGGGGCCTCCTCCTGAGTTCATTCTCAGTATGCAGCTAAACAGATTACTTTGTTTCTTCATTATCCTCATCCTTCAATTGCTCATCATTATCACCCTGTTTCATTTCACCACGTTCCCCTTTATCATCATCACCCTGCTTCATTTCGCCATCGTCCTATCTTCCTCTTGAGCTGCTCCTTCCTCAATTGCTTTGATTTCATACTCTTGGTCAAGACTGTCATTGGAGCCATCCTTGGATTGTGTCTCAAAAATAGGGTCTTGTCTATTCAACATGATCCGCTTCCTTCCCTTTTGCGCAAGAGTTTTCACATTAGCGCCAACAGAAACAAATTACAGGCAATCTTGGTATCATGGTCAGCTTTCAACTCTTCTAATCCTAATTTGGCGTGTTCCCCAACTCAGATTGTTTGGCCCTTTCCACCTCATTCTCTTCAACCTGTGCCAGCACTTTTTTATATATGCCATCATCCTGGATCTCCTCTATAGACAACCCACTACTTCTCATCTCGGCTTTCACTTCCTAGACTCACTTTTGGCAATTCTCGCTCTTGGTTTTGAGATGATCAAGGTAAGCTTTAGCTTGAGCTAACTCTTGCATCTTCTCCTGGATACTCATTGAATGTTTGCTGCTGGAGTAACTGATAAGCCACACTGTCATTGCCACATACATTTCCAAAGTCCCATTTGCAAGGAGTGCGCTTCCTCTTCTTGTTGGTAGTAGTCTCGGTGTTGACGTTTCCGTCCCCAAAGTCTTCATCATTCATATCACCAGTGTTGTTGAGATCAATCAGCGGATCAAATTTCATAGTGAGGCAATCCTTCTTGGGCATCTCTGTGTGACAAGAGACACTAGGTCCTCCTCCTCAAAACAGCCATAACCAATAACAAATCATCTCAGCGTTTCCCTCAACATTGCCATTCTTGTCAGTACAAGCTTGCTCCACAAATCTCTTCAGCTCGTGCTCTTTGCCATCTTGAAGATGACAGAACTAGCTCTTGAGAGAATTGAGAAACACACAAGCCTTGTATGCTGTCATTGGCGTTCTCGGCAAGAAGAGTTTCTTGCATGCATTAAAAGGATGCCCATAGCGCTCTGAAAGGGATTATGACACATCTCTATTGCCTTGTTGTGTGCCTTTGCCCCAATGCTATAAAAAGACAGCACAGCCTGCACAGAGTTCCTTGCATCCATCTCATGATGCTTTGGCTGGCATTTGTACTTCTTGAAGGCATTGCAGCTCGCCGAGCTCTGGCAGGAGAAAGGCTTCAACTTTCTGCATATCTTGGAAAAGATTTGTCTGGGCATAGTCCTTGCATTTTGGGCATGAAAGATGTGGATTGTGCCAAGGAAGCAAGTCCAAGTGTTAATGACAAATCGTTTGTCATCCTCATTCAGAGGATACTTCGTCAGCTTCTTCAGTGCAACTTTTCGTGTAATCTTCTTTAGCATTTTCAAAATTTTGGTGACATCGCGGCCATAGACAGCTTTACAATGAGCCAGCTCTCGCACAAGATAAGGAACAGCGGCCTTTTTTGTGATGTCAACTCTGCTTTGAGTCAAAAGTTTGTCCTTAAGTTTTAGAGTATGAGTTTTAGACATCCTCATCCAGATGTGCTGGCAAATAAGGCCATTAGTCAGCAACATGTGACAGTGTAAATAGAAATGATGACAATACACTTACTCTTGCCAATCTCTTTAATACCAAATGTTGTTACCACCAGACTGATGGGCCAAGCATGTCCATACTTCCACTGCTTCACCTCCAACGCCTCCAGATTGTAGTTGGCGAGAGCACGGAAGTCATCAGACTCATGAAACACTTCCATTTTCACCGCCGCGTTAGCCGGTGCCACAGTTACATGATCATCACCCTTTGCCCTTTGGTAGCAGTAGAGACATGGCAGCAACAAATCTTTTGCAAATCTTTGTAAATGCGGTGATCACCCCAGCTACTTGGCAGGTCAGGAACTGGCCATTTCCAAGTTCCCAACCTGCCAAGCTGGGCCGAATTCGACTCTTACTGGTCAAGCTCAGGAACACCTGTATAGATCTAAAGAGTTTACATTAGGCTATCATCCCTTTGCTCTTAGCTGCATGCAGTTTGGATGCATGTTCTTTGTTCACAATGCATGGTTTACAGGCCAAAAGTTACATGCATCATAATATTGGTCTACTTAGGTTAACATTGAAGTATCTAGTGTGCACTGTATCATATAGATAAGACTGATTGAGTTCATGTTGCAATGAAGTGCTGATGCTTGGTACCTGTTTGATTCTCATAAGTGATATTCTTACTTCACATGGTCTTGCTCCTCTCTCCTGCATGCACCTGCCTTACTTTTTTTATCTTACATCCATTTGTCTTTGTTCATATCCGTCTCTTGCCAATTTAAGCTATTTGTGTATTCCTGTTCTAATAGCCCTTCGTTCTGGAGCGGCAGCATCTATTTGCTTTAGTGAATAATTTTGTAATTCCAGTTAGCTGTCCTGGCTCTTAAAAAGCTTGCAGGAAGAGCTCTCCCTTCACTTATCCCTTCTTTGAACATCCAAACTAAAATTCATTGAAACATCTGAACTTCAAACCCTCTCAACATAATATGGCTATATTCCATTCACTGCAAATCCCGTTTTGGGCAGCTCAATAATGACAGCATCCAAATCTTGACAAATCCCGACCCCAAAAAGCTTCAACACACACCATCATCAATGACCACTACTACGATGATTTCCCCCCTTTTAGTATGAGATTACCCATAGATTTTTAAGCTGCCCCAGCTAAGAAGGTCCCAGCTGGGAAAGGTCCAAAATTTTCATTTAGAACGGCAGTGAACCTCATTATTTTTCTTAAGCTCAATAGATTGTCAAGCTCACACCCTGAGCCTCTTCATTCCTCTTAAGCTTACACCTCACACCCTGATTCTCATCATTTCCCTTAAGCTCAATAGATGAACCTTGCAGGTTCATCACGTGAGAGTTCGACCGTTGGCGTGTGGTTAGCACGTGAAAGCTAGCGAAAGCTAGTAGAGACATAAAGTAAAAAGCATGTTGACGTCCAATTGCAAGTACGTATTGGTAGAGATCTATTGCCCTTCAGAAAATAGGAATGCCAACCCTGAAATCTACACATAATGAGGCAATTTTTGATGTATTGGACAACAACAGAGGTGGATGTCTTCCTTGTCAACTGTTAGTCTGAAATAGGGCAATATTTGCTTCTTATTTTTACTACCTAATCGAAAAGCAACCATGGCTGGAATGGCCCCACAACTCAACCAATACACTTCCAACGGTCCTAAAACTTGGCATTAAGCTCGCCAAGACACTAACGGTGAGGTTTGTGTGCTTGGTTTGATGAGAATTGACCATGAACTTGCTGAGTTATGTACATTTAGGTGCGGAGGGCCCCAAAAGGGCCCTGCTGCAGGAAAGGGTTAAAAGATGAAGGCGAAATCCAGTATTAGAATAAGGTAGCTTGGCAATACACAAGAGGCCAACAATCACTCTCTTTGTTTTCACTTCTTTGTTAGATCTTTAAATAAGTTTATCTACGTATTCCAAATATCAAATGTGGAAACCAAAAAACTTCCTTTTTTAAATAATTGTCAGCTCATGCTGAACTAACTCATATGAAAAGAATCTGTTCCATGCAATTGATGGATTCTTTCAGTTTACCATGACCCAGGCCTTTAAACCTGAGACTACGACGGCTGTATAAGAGGAGAAGCGAGGAGTGATCTACGGAATGCAAGTCAGCAAGTGAAGAGTGAAGTAATTGATTGGTTAGTTTAAATTGCTAAGGGATGAAACAATGACTTTTGAGGGAGATTGTCAAGTTCTTCGATCGATTCTCGGATTGGTGCTATTGATGACAAACATTTCAATGCGCTTTATTCTTGGGTTGATTGTCAAATGCTTTGATTTCCTTATCCGTTCTGACCTTTCAAATTGAATGCTCTTCTTTGCATTGGACAGATGACAGAAGACCAAACTCTTTCTCTCGACCTCTGCAAAAGCCTCCTGACAAAAGAACTCAGAACAAACGAAACCAATTCAAGTCTCCAACCGAATGCACATTGTTGCATGGCCCAAGACAGTTGATTGTTGATTCAAATGAGAAGCCGGACAAAGCTGGTCTTCAATTAACATGGAACTTGAATAAGAATTCTAACGTAGTACAAAATGCTTCAACCACCCACAAGCCCAAATTGCTCAAGGATTCCAAAACGCTCAAGCCATTGCGATTTGAGCTAATCATTCCAAGAAGATGAAGCCAATTGTTACTAGAATAGCAAAAGAACAAGAAGAGAATCGAGGCTCTCATATTCAAACAAACAAAGTGAAAGCCGTCACGTTACAAAATATACCTCCAACCAGCCAATTCATGATCCATCTCAAGTAGACAGTCCTGGCCCGACCGCCCAACGAGATGAATCCGCTTCCAAGGGAGCTGCGCAGAATCCCGGCCTTCGACAACCAAATTCCGAGGGAGCTGGCAATGCAACTAGTCAACGAAAACATTCTGACAGTAAATCGAACTTACTGGGGATAGGGAGGTGACATTTGAGGCCTCAAATGCATCCGGAGCTGGTTATGCAACACCAGCCGCACCTGGCAAGCCATCGGCCGAACATACATCATCATGTCAATACTTCTTGCAGCCAAAAATGCAACGGAACAAAGCTTACGCGTGATGATAACCTGGACTGCACTATTATACAACGATTTGAAACATAATTGCCAAGGGAGAATGCACAGCTTTGCACACAAGTGAAGCAAGAACAGGCAGAAGACATCCGCATCGTTTGCATCTCAACGCACGAACATCAAACATCAACAACTAAAAAGAGCCACATCAGCAACACAAACGTCAGAACACATAGCGACAACACCACAACAAATATTATTTGAAGCAACAGACGGCTATCTTACCTCAATTGACGGCCAAACAGAGTCAGAACTTCACAACAATGAAGTGGTTTGCAGTGCAAGTGATGTGTGGATTTCACGTGATAAGTGTGATTCAGGCACCAAGCAAACACAAGAACAACAACGAAGGTGCATGATCAAAAAGGAACTTCCATTTGCGAGGAAGTGTTAGATATTGTGCCTTACATATGTTTATCTACGTATTCCAAATATCAAATGTGGAAACCAAAGAAAACTTCCTTTTTAAATAATCGTCAGCTCATGCTGAACAACTCATAATAAAAGAATCTGTTCCATGTAATCAATGGATTCTTTTATTCTTCAAGTGATGAATTGTTTGAAGAGGAGAGTTTCAACTTGCAAAGTTTGAAATCTTGATACCTCTTTCAAAGCTATCATTTTAATTCACATGTGAGAAAACACAACGCTTTACTTTGTACAAATGATGTATTGCAACAGAATCAATCAATAGATGATTCATAATATTATTAATAATGATAGATAAAAAACTACACTGCTTAAATAACCAAGCAGCACAGCATATCACCCATTAACGCTTTAGACTCGATACTAACATCAAACGAACCCACACATATTATAGTAGTTTATCAGACTTGCTCTTTGTTGCTACGAAGCATCCGACAACACATTCAGCATCATCGTAGTCCATTGCCGAGACCTCAAGTTTTGTCTCTTGATTGCTGCCAAGGGTATAGTAGATGAGTTATGATTATGATTTGCTTCGTATTTTGCATCTATCCATGATAGAATATGAGGCCGAGTCTTCTTCATTCCTGTTGTGTTGCCATATTTGTATTGATTGATCTGGATGATTGTTGATGTGCACTCTGGCACTGATGCCCTCTGGCACTGATGCCAGATCACCGAACTTGTCGAGCCGCTGGTACCCCAAAGGAAGTCCGTTTTTTGGAATTTGCAAACGTTTGTGCAGCTGGGAAGGGCCCCAGCGCGCCCTGAATTGAAAATTAACTTACGAAAGTCAAAGCCTGAGCGCGTCGCGAAGCCCCGGACTGAAAACATTATTTTCATTTTACATTTTACGCGATTTAGTAATCTAACAAAGTACATAGTAAATTTGTACCTAATTCAAAACTGTAATAGCAAACTTACGGAAGGATGCAAAGGGCAGGCCCGTTGCATTCCTTCCTCCTCAAAAACTCAGAGTTGGAATACTACTGCAGCAACTTTCAGTATCCGGGGGTGCATCTCATCCTCGAGTATTTCATATTTTTGATTAGGTTTTGCTGCATTACCAGTTTTTGAGAACAATCATCAAAAGTCTGGGGGGATTTTCTTCTGGCTTGTGTATTGTGATCTCAGGTTGGGTTCACATAGCTATACCATAGCTGATTTACAACACAAAGAATGCTATGGTAGTCAATGTTATTCTTAGTTATGATGATTCTGAAAGAATCCGTTGATTATACATTGACATGATTCTTTTATTATGAGTTAGTTCAGCATGAGCTGACGATTATTTAAAAAGGAAGTTTTCTTTGGTTTTCACATTTGATATTTGGAATACGTAGATAAACATATGTAAGGCACATATCATAAAACTCCCTCGCAAATGAAGTTCCTTTTTGATCATGCACATTCGTGTTATTCTTGTGTTTGCTTGAAGTTCCCTCAAAAGACTTATCACGTGAAATCCACACATCACTTGCACTGCAAACTGCAAACCACTGCAATCGATCATCGTCGTCGAAGTTCCGGCTTGTGTTCGGCCGATGATGGTAGCCAGCCTTTGTGGCTCCCAATATTTGTTGTGATGTCATTGCCCTGTGTGCTGACAATCTTGTTGCTTTGCTGCTGCGGCTTAGTTGGTCGTTGATGTTTGATGTTCGTGCGATGCGATGCGATGCGATGCAAACAATGCGGAGGAAAATTAGAGCTCTGTCCCGTCCTGTCCCGCGGGCATTTCGGGGATTCGGGTATCTCCTCTTTTTGGATTCCGGGACAAAACGGGAAGAGGTACGTAGGTATGTTTGTAAGTAAATTACGTACTTTGGCTGGGTATGGAAGTCCTACCTACTTACTATCGCTTTGCACACTCACGATCTCTCACGATTAGGGGCTGTTCAAGCGTGAAAATGACGACACGCCCATCCCGGCTCTCCCGGACATTTTGGCCAGGGATACAAGCAGCAATTCCCGCCCGTTTCCCGGGGTCGGTTTCCCGTGTCCCAAAAAAGGAACAGGCCTCTAAAGAAAATAGATGTCTTCTGCCTGCTCTTGCTTCACTTGTGTGCTTAGCTATGACTTCTCCCTCATCGATTTTGTTACGAATCATTTGTTAATGTTTGATACAGCCGAAGTTGTCATTGTGTGTGCTTTCATCTCTCGCTGCAGTAGTGATGTGCAAGTACTCGATGATGTATGTTCGACCGACGGCTTGCCAGGTGCGGCTGGTGTTGCAGATGGCCACAAATGTCACCTGCCTATCCCCCGGTAAGATCAATTTACTGTCGCTATTGTGTGTTTGACTAGCTGCATTGCCAGCTCTCTCGGAATTTGTTTGCCAAAGGCCAGGATTCTGTGCAGCTCCCTAGGAAGCCGATGCATCTCGTTGGGCAGCTTGATCAGAGCTGATTTCTTGAAATAGATCTTGTATTGGCCGATTGGAGGTTTCTTTTCTGAATTGAATTTGCTCCGAAATTCTGGAGAGTCCACCGTCCACTTTGGGGGCTGAGACCTCCTCTACTTCCATCTGAAAGGAGTAACGGACTTTGTCTCTTCTATCATTTGTTCTTTCTTCTGCCTCAACTCTTGCAGATTCCTCCGAAACTCTGGAGAGTCCTTCCACTTCATCAAGAGCGGAGACCTCCTCTACTTCTCATCAAGAAGGAGTAACGGGCAGTCATCAAAGGTATGTCGAAACTTTGAGACTTGTTCTTTCCGTTTCAATTCTAATGATTTGTTTGTTCTATCCGATAAGGTTTCATTCGAGTGCTTGTGTGTCTCGAATTGCAATGGCTTGAGCTTGAGCATTGAGGCATTTTGTACTTTGAGCTCATTGGATTTCGAATTCGACTTCCATGTTAATTGGAGGCCAACTTCGTCCAGCTCCTCATTCGATTTAACAATCAACGGTCTTGGGCCATGCAACAATGTGCATTCGTTTGGAGACTTGATTTGGTTTCGTTTGCTCCGAGTTCTTTTGTCGGGTGGCTTTCCAGAGGTAGACAGAAATTCGGTCTTTTGCAATCCGTCCAATGCGAAGAAGTTTTGATTTGAAAGGCGTCAATGCCGGAAACAATCGAGTGGAGGAAAGACTTAACAATCAACCAGAGAACAATTGTTTTGTTCCATAGCAATATAAATCTAACCAATCAGTTCATTCATTCAACTTGCATTCCGTAGATCACTCTCCCTGCTTCTCCTCTTATACAGCCGTCGTATGCTCAGGGTTAGAGGCCTGAGTCTGATAAACTGAAAGAATCTGTCGATTACATTGGCATGATTCCAGTGATAGACATAAATCCGGTCAACTGGATTTGGAGTTTATCAGACTACCTACTTGCGAGCACGAAACCTTGGTTCCAACGAAGGTTTTCGACGGCTCGTTTTGAAATTTGTTGAAAACTCTGCTTCCAATCGCTTCCATTTGCTTCTGACCGGATTTAATTCTCTGACCGGATTTATGTCTATCACTGGGATTCTTTTATTATGAGTTAGTTCAGCATGAGCTGAGGATTATTTAAAAAAGGAAGTTTTCTTTGGTTTTCACATTTGATATTTGGAATACGTAGATAAACGCATGTAAGGCACGTATCATAACAGATTCAAGAAATGAAGAAGTTGGATACTCTTTGGTATGAATATGTATGGCATCAGGTATCAGTGCAATTTGTCATGGTAAGACAGGAGGGGTGACATCCTAATTTTAGTTAAATTTACTAGCATACTTTGGTACAAGATTTGGTCCGCCACCAACCATCTAGCTCCTACTATGGCAGATCCAGTCAAATATTTTATCATTCTCTTTGTTTAGACCTGCTAGGGGGTACATGGGCTCTGTTACATTTTCCACCAGCTCACAAGCACTCAACCTCTGTTAAAATTAAAAAAAGGCTATTAGGGAACCTCTTTCCTTCCCTTTATACCCCATTTTTCTTGATAGGATAGGTACATATTTAGGGCCTCAGTTTTTCATCAGAATTTACATTATGAGGAATGAGGGAAAGGTATCTCTAGCATTTCCTGTCATCAGAGTGAGGTAATCCACCTTGGTAGATGAGCTGGCCCCCAGGATGACAGCAACAGACTGATTCTGATTCTTGCGGCAGGAGACAACCGTATAATACGATGTGTCCAACTAGTAAGTGCTGCGCACTTGAACCGACACACCGTACTTGCTACCCCGCGCAAATATGCAAACTGCGCATTTTTGCGAACTGGGGATAAATGCTAAGACAATTACAGGTAAAAGGCTGTTAAAGTATGGGTTATTTCTGTCTCTACCTTCTTTTCACCTGGAACCTGAATTGAAAGAAAGCCTCCAATTCATCGGCACAATATCATTGGCTCATGTTGCTATTGCTGGAGCCAAAACACATGAACTGTTGCTTAATTATCATCAGATACTACTTTTCTCTGAAGGCAATAGATATCGTTATGTGTTATGGAAAGCCATTCCTTTACTTTCTTGCCGTTGGGATTGACACAAGTCATCTCCGTACCGTCTCAACTTGTCATTCTTCTTCTCTTCACCTCCGCCTCTGTCCTCGCTCAATAAACCACAATGGCGGCCGCAGATCCAAAGCCGAAGGCAGCTACCAATCCCAGATCAATTCTTTGGGAGCTTGTATCATCATATATTGTTTTTGCTTATTATAAAACACGCAATCAATCAGATAGAAGACGCCAGGTTGATTGATGAGAATAAGATGATATCTTTCATCCACCAAAGCATTGTGCGATATCGTAGGAGCTGGAGCCACCGCTGGAAGTCGTCGAGCCGGTGAATTTCGAACTATGTCGAATGCATAACGACAATAACAGCAACGTGATGAAAGAGTGAAATTTGTTTAAGTCCGCCATGCCAATACAAATGTTGATGGATGATGGAAATGTTGATGGACGGAGCATTGAGCATCAAAACTGCAAAACATAAGTACACTTCTGCAGATGTAACTGCACACAACAATCAATCAAATTAGAAGTCGGGAAGCGGGGAGATCTAGTTGACCACAACATTGCAATCATTGGCTTCAATAACATTGCAATCTCTGATGCACCAATGTTGATGGTTGATGACAGTAATATTATCAGTCACACAGAAGATATACGCAACTGCAAATAAGTGTTGTCAAATAAGTATTAAAGTTTTCTATTATTACTAGTAATGATATTGACAACTCGCTCACAAAAGCCTAGTACTTGCTCTGCAATCACCTTCGCACGAAGCACCGACACAATACTACAAGTGAAATGGCACTAGTTACGTGCCCTCAGCATCCTCAGAGGGATCTTTCTTAGTGGCTGGAACTGTTCGGCACGGCACTGCAACCATCTCTGCGATGCTCGAAAGTGTCGAAGGTGACAGTATATGTATAGATGTAGCAAGAAGATGACGAGAGCGGAGCAGATCCCATGATTTCTCTAGCTAAAAAATGTTATTGACAATATGTAAAGTATTTAATGTTAAATAAGACAACAATACCTTTATACTCCGAAAAATATCACTGCGAACTGAGACCAAACCAGTTTGCATATTTGCGCCAGGTAGCTTGTTCTCTGGTAGATAAGATTGTAAAAAAGTGTAAGTGGGCAGTGTAGATAGTAGATAGTGGATTAACATGTTAGGGACAGCATTTTGGTTCCCTTCGAATAGTTTCTTGTGCAACTATTTCACCATGGCATCACTCAGACTTTTCTGTTCAAAATTCACTCAGAAAGATCACAACAAGAACCAGAAAAAGTTCAATCTCGCAAATCTCAGAGAGAATCAGATAATGGTCATTATCTCTAGGCCCTAATATCAATTTCCGTCCTGTAGTAGAACATTTCTCTGTAAATGGGAGTCCATGGCAGAAGGATCTAAAGAGTCAAAAACATGCTAGTCACATGAAAGGTAGATTCGATTTTTTTGGTCTTGAATCTGGTATTACCCCCCACGAATTATCCCTTTAATCCTTAGGATAAATGAAGGTTAATTTAGGACATTAGAGGGGTGAAATCCCTGGAAAACTTC
>JALLPI010001208.1:0-11184 GCA_036939935.1 Cyclotella atomus
TCTTATTTTATCTTATTTTGTCAAAAGCGTCAATTGTTATTAGATCGGTAGTAATGGTATCAAAAATTAATACTTCTGATCAAGCTTTCAGTGCAGTATATTACTTAACAGTTAATAATAAAGCCCGTGATGCCAGTGCTTCAGTGTGGGGTTAGCATCTATGCAACAGTTGTCAAGTACTCAACCCCTGTACCTTGAATCAGCAACATATTGTCAACGTCATGAACTAACGCATCCACATATTCCATAAAATCATTAGATGTAGAAGCTTTGTGAGGCAGTGGCAAATGCGTCACTACCATGCTGGCATAAGGACTCTCTCGTCGAATCAAAGAGTTGAACTTCTTGGCCATTACAATCGATAGAAAATCATAATTGGGCGTTTCAGGGGCAGTCTGTGCAAATGGGACATATGGTTGTTGCGATTCTCTATTTTCACTGTGAAGATCGTCATTGCACTCTGCTCCTATTAGGTTTGGAAGACATGCATTTTCGTGAACGGGTATCAAACCAAACATTTGACCTTCCGATCTTGACGAGGCGTTGGACTCGTCATCTCCACCGTTGCTTCCGAGGAACTTGTCTCTAATTGTCAGCTCTGGAGATCCCACGGGGCAGCCTTCGCCAGTGCGAGCTCTAAAGTCGTCTGCCAACTCCGATTCTTGTATTGTAACTACTTTGACGGATGCATTGATTCGTATTTGTTGCAAGAAGTCTATTGCCATCTTCTCTAGCTCCTCGTGGTCACAGCCATCGACACTGGTTAAAGCAAAGACCCGAAGACGAGCGTCTCGAAGCCAAATGGGGTTACGAGAAATAATGTAACTCAACAATAGACAGAGTCCACCGTCATCCACGACCCAATATATGTCAATTGTTGATCCAGGCGGCATGACATCTCCCTGCCTCGGAAATCTTGTTCCTTTTAACACACAAACGGCTCGTTGCATATTGCCCAAGCCCTTCAGTGTATCCACAAACTCCTCGACGCTGCAGGATCCTAGTACCTGAGAGTCTGAGATAGACAAATCATCACTCGGTGTCTTTGCATCGCGTTCGACTCGTAGTCTCCAATCGCGAGGCCAGCCTAGCAGCACGGTATTGGGGCTTACTGGACCGAGCCCAGAATGCATTACTGCCGACCAGACAGATTCGGCAAAGCTTGATTTGGTCATGACCACCTCAGAAAATCCCTAGATGATTTGTAGTTAGCAAGCTTTTAAGAAAGCTGAAGACAATCTACTTGGGGAACAACCTCACCTTAAGCCTTTCCTTCTCCATACACTTCTTAAGTGTTTCATTACATAGCTGTGAAGCCTCAAAAGTTCCATTCCTTAAAAACGATCCAGGCTTGACTGAAACCACCATATTCAATCCTCTCCCGCCCTTAAACTGTGCTGCCAAAGCAATCACTTCCATGTTTAACGCAGCGCCTTCTTCATCAGTGTCTACGATTGTCAATAGCTGAGGTCTCCAGTTCTTAGCGTGGAAATTCTCTGTCCCAGTAACTCTGGCTAAGATCGCAGTTGTAATTTTGTACCTGACCGAATCAAAGACATCTCCCCAATTGGTGGCCGTATCGATGCCTTTATTTTTGCGTGTGGATTCACCAGACATTGCGATGTACTTGATGATAATAACCAACAGAGCTGCAGCCGTTAAAGCCATCACCCACGAAATCATGAAGGCTGCGAGTAGCAGGATTGCAAGTGAGCAATGGACGCTAATACTGATTTAAACACATGATGACTAACCTAGCCAACTGCACCAAAAGAATCCAAACAAGGCTGTTTTCCTAGAAAAGTACTTGAACTGCGGTCTAAACCCGGGGCTATCCAACCATGCTAACAGAAAACAACATAAATTGATACCCCCATACATCATCAGATAGAACATTGTCAAGATGGGCGTGATTCGATCAATATTTCCCAGCAGAGTGCCCAAAGATGCAATGGCCCAGGTGAACCAAACGGCACGGACTGAATTCTCTTGTTCCACGTCGGCAGATTTTTCTGACGCCACACTCTGCACTTCATCATTGGGATTGGTAAAGGATGCGGATATGGATAAAGCAATATTCCAAGGAGACTTTGGGGAGTTGCGCAATTCTTGAGAAGACTTCTTCTTTCTCGTTAAAAACTTCAGGAATGGAATAGCTTCATCGGCAGCAATTGCCCCGAGGAGTTGAGGTGCACCAGCCATACATTGCAACCCCGCCCCGATGCAAGATGTAACCATCCCCACCTTGGCCATGAGTTGAGATGGAAATGCCACGGATGCAAGTACCAATTTGTTGAAGATTAGAGTCTCGTGACTAACCACGCTCCCTATCAACCAAACTTGAGCTAAGTACAACAAGGTAGTGACACCAATCGCCCCAATGGTACCAATAGGAATGCTCTGATTGGGCGTAGCCAACTTTGATGATCGGTTCGTACCAGCCAATATCCCAGTGGTGGCCGGATAAAATATAGAAAGCAAACTCCAAAATGTCGGCTCGTACCCAGTCTTAGGATCCGGACTGTAATTCGGATACAGATTGTCATTAAACGCCCGTTCTTCCTCCGACAAATTCCCGTCATACAGTCCCATCGCAAACAATATCGTCCCCGCCATAATCGACACAATCGATAGTCCAACAGAGAGCAAGAAAAAGTTGGCAGCTCCTGTCACATACTTGGAACCAACGCTCACTATCCTCGCAATAGTGAACATAAGCAACAAACTCCAAACCTGCGAGGGACAACTGTCCAAAAATCGTCCAATCACCCCCATACCATTACTGGAATACGCATACTTCTTACGATGTGTCAGCGTTTCCACCGCTCCCATGACATGCATCGATGCTCCGAGCGTCGTTCCCAGATAAAATAGCATTCCGAGCGCTCCACCAATTTCGACACCCAAAGTCCTCGATATAATGTAATACGGACCCCCCGCCTGAATGGTACCATTGGAAGCAATGGCACTCAAACTCAACGAGGTAACAAAGGTCGAAATGACGCAAATCATGACAATGGCCGAAGTACCCACGGTCCCCGCCTGTCCTGTGATGGTCGGCAGGCGCAAGAAGAAGATGACACCAACAATTTGAGCCAAGCACGGTAAGAATACACCGCTGTAGGTATCCAGTTTCTCTTCCCCATTGTTGCGTTTGCTGCTATTGTTGGTAGAAGAGTTGGTCTTTTTCTTACGTTTCCGTATCTTGAAATTGAATCGACGTTTGGAAGAAGAAGACGTGTCTGGCAAGGATGACGAATCGTAACCTGTGTAAGAGTCGGCTTCGGCTGTAGATTTTGTAGGATCCATGGGATCGTCATGGCATCCTATTACTTCAATGACTACCTTTTCCAATGGAATGGTATTTTGCTGTTTGGATAACATGTTGACTAGCTCTTGTTGAGTGGTGGAATTGCTGCGGAGTGGTGTATTATTGTGTGTGGATAGATCGATTGAAGGCAGCTCTAATGTGGTATTGGCTCTTCTGTGACCTGCTGCCTGGTTCTTGGGGTTGCTATTGTTGGGCTCCGTGTCATGATGTGAATTTGATCTGCCAAACATCTTTTTGGGTGTAAAATTACGAAGACTGAACTGTGATTTTTCATGGTTGTCCTCGGATTGATGGAGTTGATAGTCCCCCATTATGATTGTAGATATGTTGATTGATTGGGCTTGGCTTTCAATATCAGGTCTAGAGTCTACAAGCAATCTTTATCAAAGTGCCTATATCAACATCCAAGGATCACAAAGAAGTTAGAAATGACAATTAACTGGGTAGTCAAATAAAGAGTTTTTTCCAACAATTCACAAAAGGCAAAGCAAAAGGTTTAGGAGACCCTGGGCAAAGCAAAAGAGTTTTGCACACCCAGCCCTCCTATTTTTCATGTACATTTAAATCGACCCAAGACCCCTGACCCCAAGCTGATAAAAATAAAGCAAACAAATCATTCATCAATCAACATTTATGTACCATGAAAGCTTCCAGCCAAGGAGTATCCCATAACCAGAATCATTTGTGGGCACAAAAGATGCATCTATACGCCATATGCAACAACGGCAACCAATCTAAGCAGATTTATGAACATCGCATACAAACAAAGGATGGAATAATGTGCTACAGCATCAAAAATAACAAGCACCTCAACAAGAGAGAACCAGTCATCTATCGTCTTTACTACAGCTCTATTTTTTGTGAACAGAACAAGCGCCGAGATGAGAGCCCTAATATCATTTGCAAATCTCTTGGACGTCCATGGCGGCTAAAGTTATGGAAACATAGATGTTAACTCAAGCATGACTCTTACCAAAGTTGACAGTGAAGGCAGCAGCAGAGAGAAGGCTGCGGATTTGGATACTTTGCTCTCTCTCCATTTCTCTCTCTCAACTCTTCTAAAGCCAACCTATCGGACTCAATGTCATCTAATAGCCAATGACAGTTAAGTCTCCAACGGACGGCCTACCACCAACAAAATTCAACACAACTCCAAGAAAGAGACACAAGAAACTTGCTGACGTTAAGACCATTTATATCTTGAAATTGAATCGGAAGGGTCATCGCTTGAAATTTGATTGTTGATTCGTTGTTGATTCTGGCGTCCGACGGATGAGATAGAGCATTGCACAGCAAACAGCTAGCAGGCAATAGGTTGCAATAACACCCCAGCCGAGAGGACCGCAGTGGACGGGCGTAACCACTGGAAGAGATAATTGTGGCTGTATATATAAAGTATGAGAAGAATAATGGTAAGCGATTTGTCTGTGTCAAGCGTGAGTTTTGCGTTCAGCGAGAGCTTTAGATATGCTCAGCCTATCTGCAGTGGTGTCATTCATTAAATTATATGCCAGGGGGAGAGCAGTAAATGTGATGTACTCATCTTAACGTCTCAGAGTGAATTCTCTCCTCCTTGGCTTGGTTTGCTTTTGCAGTGGCTCAGTTTTTAATGGCATAAGTAACAGTTAGGCGCAGTGTCTGGCAAAAAGAATGTTTCAACGCCGGAAATTGGTGATAGCTCTAGCGTATTATACAGTGTAAATCGTGTCTGGCTATTGTGGGTACTTTTGAGCCATTGACTTAAGTGCCTGAAATGGTGCGGAAAGAACATTTACATTGATCAAGAACGGCATGTCTTGGCATGTGTCTCTTTTGATCTCTGGAATCTATTTTAACTGTCCCAATTTGTGAGAGCTGCTGTTGCTTTGATCTAAGATCTGCCTATGTTGGGGTTTGGGACTGAGGCAATTGTTGTAACTTATTATAGTGGGGTTATTCGTCGGGGCTTTGACCTTTTGCTGGGTTGCATAATAAACACACAAGAGCTGAACACGTCTCCTTCTAACACTATACACGATTCCAATTTCTCTATTCAGCAGTCATCTCAGATGGTGTTCTTCACCGTCATTGCAATACTGCACCGAACAACAGCCTATCACAGAGCACCATGCACATCCACTTCCGTTCGGCGTCAATTCCAATACAGCGACTGCTATGCACCCCGTCTTAACCCATCTATACCCCTCTCCCAAGCATCCTTCGTAATGGCTCATGATGCCGCCACGGGATACCTGCCCGAGGTCTCTCAAAAGGATCTCGACAATATCAAAGCCTACAGCGAGAAGAAACACACCAATCATCGATGGAATGGCATCTCCAAAGATTTATTGGCACTGTACGGCAAAACTCAGCTGGGCACGGTCTACGATCAACTCAATGATGGTGCCCGTGCCTTGGATTTACGACCGAAAATGTACACCAATGGCACCATTGGATTCCATCGGGGTAGTCTTGTGGATATCCCACTGTCGGCCGTCACACTCGGTAAATTGTTAGATGACGCCAAACAATGGTGTAAAAACAATCCAAAGGAGCTTGTCATTATATTCCATTCGCAAATGGTCCATGAGGCGGGATACAATGGGTTAGGCTCGAAAGTTTACATGGAGGCTGATGACGATGCGTACACTGGAAACGATGATACTCAATACCAACAACAGCAGCAGCAAGATTCCTATGCGGATGATGTGTACAATTATCAACCGTATGAGTATCAAGATGATGCACTGCAGCAAAATTATTATTCGGGAGGTGATGGTGGGACTTTTGCGTATAATGATGACGGGAATGCACAGTCTTCTTCATCGTCATCTTCGGGATACAGTTATTTCTATACGGGTGTTGCCAAGATGAAGGAGGTGTACGAGAATCACGGTGTGCCATACTATCCATGTAAAAAGTTGAGTGGGTTGACCGTGGAGGAGGCAATGGAATTGGCTGATTTGGGTGGGAAGGGGTATTTGATGGCTGTAGATAGGCACGATGTATACGGTAAGTAGCGTCCATTAGGTCAACATTCAAGCCCAATAACCATATTGTCATGATTTTATCTCACTTGAGTATTGCCATCATATATTATTCATGAATCTACCTTATAGCTTCATTCTGCGGCAAAACCAACCGAGTGCAAGATAAACTGGTGACGTGCTACTCGTCACATTCTCAAAACAACGATAACAACATCAACTCGTATTATGCTGATCCATCTGCAACTTACATGCAATGCACTGATAGAAAAGGATCGGGCCAATCAAAAATAAATTCGCTATCTACATATGTCAAGGCATCGGCCAACAACAACCCAACCGACAGTTCCAACGAGTTAGGCCCTCCATATGATACCTCCACGTACCCATTCAATCAAGTTCAAGGTTTTTGGCAAGTCGATGCATCCAGTGTCCAAGCTGGCCTCCTACACTCTTCCACATTACTGCAAGACAATCAACAATCGCAGGTAAATGCCGAAATGGTCAAACTAGCATATCATGGGGAATTCCAATCGATCAGTCTCTTCTCAATGGACAACGTAGCCTTGAACGGTAATGCAATGTTTTCAGTGCTTCGCAATGCGTGCGGTCAATCAGTACTGAATGATACGTGTGGCAGTGCCCTAGTCATGCCTCAGATGGACACTTCGGACATGCTACCCCTGTTTTGGAATGTGGTTTTGTTTGTGATGGGTGGGGCATTGGTTGCGATGGTATCCATAATGCTGATACAGGCGTTTCGATTAAGGCGTAGAGAGGTCCGAGAAGCGTATGGGCAGGGAGGGCCTCTGGTGGCTTGTAGTGGATCGATTCTTTCATGAGAGACATGATTGGTGTGATGATGTGTAGAGATATATTATTGTGCACAGGGTTGTGCAGTGAATATGACCTTGTTGCTGTTTGCTTTTATCAAATGTTAAGGCTATCGATGTACATTAAACATATAAAATTGAATGAAGAACTGAGATCCGACAAATATTGTATGATTTGCCATTACCCTCCGTAACTTGGGAGCTACAACAATATGCTCAAACATTACAAAGAAGCGGCCTCAACGGATGACGGAGATTTCGCATCATGGGATTGTATATTCATTTAAATTATTATACATATAAGCTACATTCACATAATGAAATCAAGATTCGTCTTGACTTCTTCATTCAATCAGATACACCAAACGAGGCAGAAGCCACTTTGTGCGACATCTTCCTTGCATGCTGCGAGCTCTTCTCTGATACTCGAGCTAAAGCCGTTGCGCCGGAAATGGAGAGGTTAGCAGACCTCAAACGAGCCTGGGCAGCAAGTATCAAACCTTCATGCTCCTCTCTCATGTTTTCAATATCTCTCATACGCTTTGGTAGATCGTCGGATACGAAAAACTCGAGCCCGGTGAGCTTGACAATGTCTTTGGTAGTGAATCTTTCTCCAACACTAGACCTGAACATCATCATATCGGAGCAGTAAACCAAATCTCGATTTCGTTGACGCTTGAAGAGATGACATTCTTGTCCTGTGTACCACTTCACCTTGTTCTCGCGCTTGGACGACTTCTCGAACACCCTAACTTCACTTGTAGGGGAAAAGTGGACTGCTTTCTCAACTGCTTGTTGATCATTTGGAAAGTTAAGAATGAGACCGGATGGTTGATTGGATGCAGTCATGATAGTATGTTGTTTCTTTAGGGTAGTGTAGTGTAGAATGTAGAATGGAAATGAGACGAGGGCCATGGGAGAAGTATGGAAAAGTGCCTCGCCTTTCCAACCTGTCAATGACCCACGAATGCAAAAAGACCCTGATCGGTGATCAACTAGCTGTCAGGCAGTTTTTATGGTTCAAAACGGGTAGTCACCTTCAAATAGATCAAAAATAAAAGTCGAATTCAAGAGATGACTCTTGGCTATGACCCCATTTATCTCTAAAAATGCTTTACAATATTTGGGATAATTAAGCATGCTGAATGCTGGAGTGATGAAATGACCCCAAGGACAACAGTGGGAAAATGACTTGCTGTTTCAGAGTTGATGTGATGGATAAGTATTGGTTGATGGTAGTGAGGATGGCTCACCTTTGGTAGACACATCAATGTGCTTGGCTTGATTTGGAGCATATTTATGCTGGTGCTGCTCGAGGATGGTATCTGCTTCACGAGGCTTGAATTTTGGCAGAGATAGCTCTACCTCACCTTCGGTTGACTCCATAACATTACTAGAGGGGTCAGCTAATGATAATGCATTTGAACTTCGAGAGCTGAGAGAATGGCCAATGAATGCATGACTATTTGCAGCTATTGCTTGAAGTAACATCATTTCACTAAAGGTATCAGCTGCTATTTCTATGTCAAAGACAATGCATGCCTTGTAGAAATTCGATGAATAGATGAATGGATGAAGATGGGGTAATGGAGATTTACGTACCATCGTTGGTAGAGTCAGAGGCAGGGAACTCGTTCCAGGGCTCGTTGTACTTTCCATCGATGCAACTCTTGAACCTCTTGTTGTTCATCAACTTGCGATTGAGCCTGGCGGTCTTATGCTCCATCATTCCATCAATGATGCAAGTAGGATGATTCTCAGGGAGCTTGTAGAAAGTTCCATGGATATAGGTGCAGTTTGGCGCTTTATGATGGAAGCATGGGAGTTTGGCACTCGGGTCGGCACTCCTGATGGGAGCAAACATCTTCTCGGGAGTACAGCCCTGACCAGGAAAGAAGAATCCGAAGGTCTTCCCGTCTTTCTTTGGAACGGTCACCGGGACGAGGCCGTTGCCGGGAGTCTTGCAACGATTGTTATTGGCAGAGTCGTTGGATTTCTGCTTATCAGTCTGACGGGCCGTAGCATTTGAGGCAGCTGCAGACGTCTTCTGGAGCTTGAAGGCTTGGATCTCAGGATTCACTGCATCTGGAGTGATGCGAGGAATCTCAACAAAGATGGAGCCGAGAGCCATTTTATCTAACAAAAGAGGAACACGAGATGAACAATGTTGACAAGCTTTGGGTTGGTCCTGAGCTTGTGGGCTTGCCTGGCCCTCGTGACTTCAATCACAGAACTATGCTGGGCAAAAGATCCCAAATCGGTTGCAATCTGATCGGCTTTGCAGCCTAGAATGAGGTACAACTGGGGCTGACGCTTGCCATACCTATCAAACCAGACTTGAAAATTCTTATTCTTGAGCTTAGGGTACAACTTGAGAGAGCATTGGTAGAAGAGGCACTTGATCTCAGGATCATTCGAGTCCGCAATGATGAACATGATGTTTGCCCAATTCACGTTGTTTGCAAAGAGCTTGACAACATCTTGAACGGAATCAAGAGAGCCAGGGTGCTCGACAGCCACAGGAACCTTCTCACGTTGGCAGTTGGGAGTCTCTAACTCCCTATCCATGCTTCTCTGCATGTCTTTGGCTCGAAGGATAGCAATCTTTCCCGCTGAATTTTGCTGAGGAGCCAGAGCCAACTGGTCAAAACATGCCACTGACTTGTTGATGGACTCCAAAGGCATCTTCTGGATGTTACCCGACATGATGTGAGCACACGTAGTCGTATCGATGTAGTTGAGGGATCTGTCCTGGATGAGACTGTTGAATTTTGCTTCGTCATTTTCTTCCAAGGGAGTCTCGAAGCCTGATTCAATGTGCCTCGTTAGATGAGTTGCTCTGACAGCCTTGGGAAACTCAAATGCATTCAGAAAAGCAGGAGATAGTGTTCCTTCAACAGGATCGGCAATGATGGTTCCCGTTTGCCAGCAGACCTTGGCCTTAATAGAGAAGCCTCTCCACACTGCCTTCACAATCTCATCAGAGAGCTTCTGTCCCTTGCGCTATCGGAGTCCGACTTGCTATTTATTGCATTAGCAAGCTTCATAACGTCTTCTGCTGCCAAAGCTGCTCTTGGAGACGAGAGGCCACTCAAGTTTGTGTCGGCTCCTTTAGCTTGGCTAGACGAATCAGTAGAGTTATCAGCACCATTGGTTGGGGCTTTGAAGAGATCAATGATTTTCTTGGCTTGTTGGAGAGGACTCGAGTCCTCCTTGAGCTGATCGATGTTCATGGGTGATAGGATGGTGAAAGGACCGTTTGGTGCAAGCTTGACTTTGTCCCAATTGAGAATGTGCTTTGCTTTGTCCACAGCTGACTTGATGAGACAATGCCACCACTCATACTCTCTGCCAAGCTTGGAGAATTCATGGGCAACACTTGGACTGTGAATCGAGCCATAGATGGGCTTTTCTCCGAAGGGGACTGGACAAACTGAAGGAGGAGCTAGGATGATCATGTCCTTCTTTCCAGCGTACATGGTACCGACGAGTTTCTCAACTGGGATGGGGTAGCAGGTGTCCACGGCAACTCCAGCACGGCTAACATCAGCTTTACTTGCGAGAACAATGAAGTGGTGGCACGTACTTGCAGGGGCCTTCAGAATCATGTTGGATGGGATTTCATCAGAACCACTCCCAACAATGTAGAAGAAAGGAATGTCTTCCAAATCATCATTGGATTCCTTATCGGCAAACTTTGGAGCAAAGAGAGGAGTGAACACTCCTTCTAGGTCCAAGGTCAAGGCATGACTGACATTTTCAGCGTTTCCGATTAGCTTCTTGATATTCAAAGCATTAGCATCGATGATGATCTTGACGTTGTTCTTCCAACCATGGGCTTCCGTAAGTTTGGATGTAGAGAACAGTACTCTGCTTTGAGCCTTTGGCATCTGAAAAGTAGATTCATCTTGAGTTAGACATAATACATGAAAAAGATGTTGCTATAAAATCATTCAGCAAACATCAAATTCAAACAATGTTTTTGATTTGCGATACTGGCTTTCTAGGTTCAAAATTCCGGAGAAATTCCTTCCGGTCGCGGGCACGGAATATA
>JALLPI010001209.1:0-11178 GCA_036939935.1 Cyclotella atomus
GACCGCAAAAATACCACGTTTTTTGAGAGGGTATCAAAATAAGACTAAAGTTTTGTACGTGGAAGTTAGAGGTTCCCACAGAAAATACCACTTGGGTGTCATTTCCGGACATAGGGGCGAAAAGCAATAAAACAAGATCTGGCAAGATGATGAACACAATGAGGACAAAAGAGATAATAGGAGCAGTCTGTTCATTATTATTGATAGATCCAAGCCATGGCGGTGAGATCCCAACAAGACGACGGATCGTATTTTTGGCACCCAACATCGTAGCAATGCTGATTGCTGATAGAGGATGACAAAAGGGCTAATGACACAATGGTGCGAATTTTTGATCGGTGCTCTTGGCTCTCATAAAATCGAAACAACAATCAACGCAAAGTCAACAATTACAACGTGAAGTACTCAACGTCGTTTCTAGCATTGATCTCAAGTCTGCTGAAAGAAAGTGCCGTGGCGTTATCTCTCAAACAATCTTTGCAAAATCAGGAGGCGAGCAAAGTCTACGACTATGACTTTCACGGTGGCGTGTTTCTCTCAACTAGTGAAGTGAACAAAGACTTTTGCGACCCAGACAGTGTTAGCTTGTCTGGCTACTTTGGTTGTAAGTTCATTACTATGCCGATGATCAAAACGTTTACTTTGGCACACTTATTGCAGATACCTAATGCTATATTGTCGCTCATATCTCCAACTACAGTGGACGGAAGTGCTTATGATCAGGCTGAAACCAAACATTACTTCTACTGGTTCTTTGAAAAGCGCTCAACCAGTACCAGCAGCAGCGATGGGCCTATTCCCTTGTTAATCTGGCTCAACGGAGGCCCTGGTTGCTCGTCTATGCTGGGCTTATTGACAGAGAATGGCCCATGTCTGGTGAACGAGGCAGGCGATGGTACAATGGTAAACCCATATTCATGGAATGAGGTGGCACATGTCTTGTTCTTAGACCAGCCTGCAACAGTGGGCTACTCATACGGGCGCGCCAATGACTCAACCGATGAAATGATGGCAGAGGATGCTTACTTCTTCATCCAAAGTTTCCTCCAGAGCGAAGAAGGTCAAAAATATCAAAACAGTCCATTATATTTGACAGGAGAAAGCTATGCTGGTCATTATATTCCCGCAATCTCTCACAGGATTTTAGCTGGGAACAACAACTATGAGAAAAACAATCTTTTGCATGTGCCGTTGGCTGGAATGGCTATCGGAAATCCCTGGACAGATCCAGTTGAACAAAATAAATGGTATGCTGAATATGCAAAAGAAAACAATCTTTTTACCGCTGAGGAAATAAAAACAATGGAAGACGGCATACCCGGATGTGTTGAAAATATTCAAGAGTGCGAAGAAGATAACAACATCTTTAGTGGCTTCAAGTGCATACTCGGTGTTGGGACTTGCAACATGGTCAACTTAGGCCCGCCTCAGGTTCATAACATTTCATTGTATGACATCACAAAACCGGTAAGGAAAAAACGAAGATTACACTTACTTATTCATGATCAAATTTCTCTCATCAGTTTGATTCATCCTAAATCACCTAGTGTATTGGAGACATGTGTGTTGACTTGTCAAATGTTGACACATTCCTCAACCTTGAGTCCTCAAAAAGAGCTCTCAATGTCCCAATCGAACGAAGCTGGACTATGTGCTCTGATCAAGTTCACTTGAAATTCCTGTCAGAGCAAGGGCAGTCCGCATCGCCCTATATCTCCGAAGCACTTGATAACAATGTTCATGTGTTGATATATGCAGGTGACAATGACTATATTTGCAACTATCTTGGAGTCAAGGCCATGGCGTCAGACTTGAACTGGGACCACACAGCTGATTTCACCGCTGCAGAGGATCAAGCTTGGGGCGAGGGTGGCATTGCAAAGTCTTCGAATCATGGCTTGACATTCTTGAAGGTATTTGATGCGGGTCACATGGTACCCACAGATCAGCCTGCTGTTTCGCTTGATATGATCACTCAGTTTCTAAAAAGAGAATCGTTTGTGACAGTTCAGCATCGTGGTTATATCAGACGCGAGTAAATGATAGTGTAAAGTAGTTGTAACCGTCATTTGTCACACTCATTATCATTCACATCAACCTCACAGTTCAGTTTGTTACATCACCTTCTAGTTACTTATGTTATTGCTGCAGAATTTCACAGTACGAGACGTTTCACCTATATGCTTTTTATATCATTCATCATTCTCATAAGTTGTTGAACTCTTCAGAATGCTCATCTAATTTCAATTATCTAAACTACTGTACTTGAGCAACTTTTTGTTCCGTTACCGTTTCGCTTTCACCTACTTGTCCCGATAGCAAGTAATCAATTACGTCATTGGCCGAGAAGCCCCATGTGCCGTCCTCGTTCTGTTTCAGCAATAACCTGCATTCGTTGATATCGTTTCCTGTTGTGACTAGACTTGGTTCTTTGTACAATATCTTTTCCCCAGTATTTGGGTCAGTGACAAAGCGGACTTGAGGAAACCCAGCATCGGCACAAAGGGCATTGCAGAGGCACTTGCGTCCTAAAGTCGCTTCTGCAGATCCACCCTTGGCTACGAAATCTTCTATTGGCTCAGCTGGACAACGAAAACCGACAGAACCATCTTCTTTCAAGTAAGGAGAGCGCAAGTAGCCCAAATTGCAAACTCGTGGGCGAGCCTCGTATATTTCGGAGTCACTCAAGGTCTTTCCGCTCAATTCAAGTACCTTAAATGGGAACCCAGTTGGTGAAGCTGCCGGGTCTGTGAACACATGGAGCTCATGGCCAGCGGCTAGCTCTGTAAGGATGCGCTGCTTGATTTCTGGCTCCATGCCAGACTCATTTGCAAGGGCAAAAAGAGTCCCTACCTGCAGAAGGAACACGCAGACATTAGGACTATATCATTGTGTACAAAGTATCAAATGAGCTACTCACTTGCACCCCACTTCCTCCTCCTTCCAAAATCTCATCGAGCTTTTCTCGACTACCATAGCTGCCTGCGAACCAAAATGGTAAGCCTTTAGCGACCTTAGCAAATGCTTTCACATCAACCATATCCTTTTCCCCATAAGCAGGTTCAGCCGAGTCCCCGGCCTCGAAGTGCCAGCCTCGAGGTGGCGCATTATGACCACCTGCCTTGTTTAATTCTACCACGAACCCATCCACTCCTTTGGATGGACCTTTTCCATTGGAGCGCTTGAGAAGAGACTGGGCAAGGGTAGTGGACGATACTATTGGGAGGAAGGCTGGTCGTTTCAATGGTATTTCTGCGACATGACGAGAGCCCGTGCCCTTCCAGAATGCTTTAGGTGAAAAGTTTATCGAGTATAATTCTTCGTCGGAAGGGACACCGCTTACTTCAATTGGAAGTGTACAGTCTTGACCATCTGCAAGTGCATCCAAAATGCCTGGGATCTTGACAGGAATGCCTGCACCCATGATGATATAGTCAACCCCTGCAAGCATTGCGCCGTAGAGACTATGGATTGTAGGCAAAGCCACCTTGGTGAGCAGGTTCATCCCTACAAAACCATCTGTAGGGGATCCGTCATCATTGTGCTTTGCAAGCCAGACCTCACAATAGTTCCCAAGAATCGCAATTTCTTGAATTTCACGCGAAGGCTCTAGTGTCCAGAGAGGCAGCGACCTGTATGGCTTGTCAGGAGCCTTGCCTCCTTCGATAAAGTACTTGTCCAATGCCTTCTGCACGAGTGCCTGGTCTGGAAAAGTCGCGAGAGCTCTTCTAAAGTGCCCACCTTTATCACCTACACGGAAATAATGAGAGTATGCCATTCACTCAAACAGTACATTTCACAAATGAAAATGTATCAATCCAAGCAAGAGCTCACCATCTTGAAGAGTGCGAACGAAAATGACATCCATGGCTGTCCCACTCACCACACCCAACCCACCTTTCTTTGACACCTCCCGAGCCAGCTGCCATGATGATATCCTCACCCCCATCCCTCCCTGAATGATCTTGGGAAGTCTTCTTGGCTTAACATCTCTTACTTCGCTACTTTGTGAGAGTGCCAAATTGCTTGCTTTTGTCGACAACGACGCGCTTATCGTCATCCTCGAAGGTGAAACTATTGGTGAAGGTATTATAGTTGTTTTTGGCGAAAGTGCAAATCTTGTCAGAAATGCACAGCTTCCCTTGGCTGCTGCAACGAGTATTACTGAAAACAATGCATTTCTCGAATACGTCCGCATATTTTGGCTTATGACTTGACCTTGTTTAACCTCAATTTGCTTTACTTATCGTGTTATGATGGTATTGACTGTAGAACAATGTTGATTGTGAACACGAATGTGTTTTATGATACGATATCCGGAGTTCCGAAATAGTAGAAAGTCTTGCTCAGATACTTAGGGATCGTCTATGCGATCCACTGTTCTCGTATCGTTACTGTTCTCATTCACATCACGCTTCGTCATAGGAATTTTCCGGCTCGTCACCTGCAAGTAGCAAATCGTTGCACGAATGTAGATGCTGGTCAGCAGCTCGTTTGAACTCGATTGAATTTGTTCATCAAATCATACAATACATGCGCACATCTATGAAATGGCGATATGAGTCCATCATCATTGCCTGTTCGTCTCTTCTTCCCGATAGAATCAGAGATTCTTCTACTCACTGTTTTACGAGAATAGTTAAATAAGAGAGAGATTATATTTGGAGGTAACCTTTTTTCGGCCTGGCTGTAAAATAATATCGATTCCCGTTGTTATGAGAAGGCACACTGTCGCCCCATCTCCTTGAACAGCACAACGCCAATCTACGCCAATCTACGCCAATCACGATGCGACCTCAGAACCCTTTATATCATGAGGCATTCAACTCTCCCAACAATTCTTTCGCTGTTATCGTGCTCGTTAGCTTCACCTACGCAATATGATTCTCGAAGGAGCACAGTGTACAATTTAATGGGGGCAAAGCTCAGTCTATCGACAAACGTAGTCGACAAAGATTTTTGTGATCCAAATAGCCCTCTCAGTTTGGCTGGCTATTTCGGTTGTAAGTCTTCCTTGGTCATGCATCTTTATTCGTATTCGAGAAATCTGGCCTAATATCCAACAATATCAATCTAATCCGAACAAAGTGGAGGGGAGCCAATTTGACGGTGCAAATGATAAACATTACTTCTACTGGTTCTTTGAAAAGCGAAGTACAAGCCTACAGTCCAGCAGCAGCAACGATAATACCAACGGGCCTATTCCATTTATAATATGGCTCAATGGGGGCCCTGGATGCTCATCTATGCTGGGATTACTGACTGAAAATGGTCCATGCTCAGTAAATTCTGATGGGGATAGAACATCGCCAAGCATTCGTGGAATGAAGTAGCTCACATTCTGTACTTAGATCAACCTGCAAAGACAGGATATTCTTATGGCGAAGTAAATGATCATAATGAAGACATGATAGCCGAAGATGCTTTCTACTTCATTCAAGCCTTCCTCCAAAGTGAGGAAGGTCAAAAGTACCAAGACAGTCCATTATATTTGACAGGGGAGAGCTATGCAGGGCATTACATTCCCGCGATTGCCCATCGAATATTGGAAGGACACGAGGGGGAGAATTATCTCTTGACCATACCTCTTGCAGGCATCGCGATAGGCAACCCTTGGATTGATCCAGAAACGCAATACCAGTGGTATGCGGCAATGGCAAGTGAAAACTCGCATGGGCTGAAAATATTTACCGACGAGGAAGTTCAACACATCAAAGATTCGACACCGCAATGTATAGACCGTATCCATGAGTGTAATACAGGCAATGGTGTTGACACCCAATTGAAATGCCAGATCGCTGACGCGTTTTGCGGAGATCTGAACCTCGGGCCACTAGATGCCCGTAACTTATCACCTTACGATATTACCAAGCAGGTGCGTGCTGTCGTTAGCTCATAATACTTTGGTCAATGTATATACCAATACCTAATACTTGCAATGTTTTCTCTTTCAGTGTATTGGGGATGGTTGCATAGACACATCAAATCTATCAACTTTCTTAAATCTTGACTCCACAAAAGAGGCTCTTCACATTCCAACAAACATAGTTTGGAAAGAATGCTCTCGAATCACCAATAAGTTTCGTGCTGATGATGCAAGAACTGTTGCCCCGTACCTCACAGAATTGCTCCATAAGGGCATTCCTGTATTGCTTTACGCGGGTGACCTTGATTATATTTGCAACTATATGGGAACCAAAGCCGTTGCTCTCAAATTGGAATGGAATCATAAAAATGATTTCAATGCCGCAGAAGATCACGAGTGGGGCAATCAGTCTGGTCTCGTAAGGTCGTCAAATGGACTGACAGTTATGCAGGTTTATGATGCAGGCCATATGGTTCCAAGTGATAAACCCGATGTTTCTCTTGCAATGATAACTCAGTTTGTCAAAGGTGAAGCTTTCTAACCCAGAGTTCAATTTGTCTCTCTCTCTAGAGAGAGACTACCATATAGTAGAGAGAAGTGTATTGATGAGTTATCTGTTGCAGTAGAGTAATGGTAGATAAGAAGTTGTTATGTTTATTTACTACGGACCGAGTCCCCTGGAAGTGCCGTGCCGAAGTTGAAGTTGAAGTTGAGGAAGAAATGAAGAAGAAAGAGCCCGAAAAGCTTTAAAATTCATACGGAGGAATTAGTACCAAGCCGGTTGGATCGCGAAAATTTGAATGACATAAGAAAAAAATTGCTGCCAGCCTCCTGTCTCTTCTCTCGGATGTGATGCTCGAATGTAATGATGATGAGATGAGAGGGCAATGAAAGTGTTGCTGGCAACTACTCTTTAATAAAGCAAGAGAGGGCGATTCAGAGTACTCTTCTAACAACTACCTCTGGCGGCATATTTGAAGGCGTAAACATGGCTTGCTGCTGGAGAGGTGGAAGTACAGGTCCGTGTATGCACGATGACATTCATCCCATCTACTGTTATCTCAAAAGAAGTGGCTGGGATGACTCATTGGAGCTCCTCAAGTGTACCACGGCCAAGCTGCCGGACAACTTCGCGTTGAATGGAGATGACAACGACCCATTCAAAGTTATCATGAGACCCATTGACAAGCCCACTGAGTTATTTCAGGCACTGCAAATGAGGGACTGGGGAGCTGCATTAGATTGTCTTCATAGGAAGCCAACAGAGGCAAAGACATGGATCTATCGTGAAACGGATTTCCCTGATAGTAAAATGATGTGGAAGGTGCTTCCACTGCACGCATCTATTGCCATCGGTGCACCTGCGTACTTGACTCTGGAGCTTCTGCAAGCTTACCCGGACGCAGCAAGGAAATGGGACTTGAATAGATGCTTACCTATTCACATCGCCGCATCTCGTATCGATCTCGACGTTGACGGAGAGCGAATTCTGCACAAATTGCTCAAGGCATTTCCAGGTAAGCACTTGAGACCTGTTTTCATATGGATTGTGATTGCTACGAAACGACGAGAGGGTCGTCGTGACATGTCTTCTTACATATTCATTCATGCAAATCTTGGTTGCAGAATCGGCTAGTGTGGAGAATGGAAAAGGAAAGGTGCCCATTGAACTAGCATATGGAGCCCAGCTCCGAAAAGACAAGCAGAAGAAAATCAATACCTGGTCAATTGATACTAAAGAGCAGGAAGGGGGAGGATTTGAGCTGCAGCTTGAAATGTGTGATGTGATGGAGAGCTTCAAAGCCGATGATAAGAATGTCGACCCTTCAACTTGGTCTCTTGGGACCATTCCAACTACAAGCTCCTTCTCAACCAAATCAGAAAGTACTACATATTCGTTCCTGAATAATGGCTCGGATGCGAAATTGCTCAGTACAATTCCCGAGTCGACATGTGATAGCCCTAACAACTCGAACTCTTCTGATGAATCATCAGAATCAAGCGGATCAAGGTCATCAATCGGTTCCAAGAGCATTTATGTGAACGGTGAAAATCAAACATCCAACAGCACTTTACCTTTCAGCTTCAGCACTACTAGCTCACAGAGTTCTGGCGTTAGAAGCCTTCAGAGACCATCCATCTTAAGGAAACCAAGCTCCCAAAGTGAAGCGAAGGGCATCTTATCAGTTTGTAGCACTGGCTCTTTAGGTGGTCCATCATTTAGTTTTGGTGATGGCGCAACAAGTGTCCAACCAAAAGAAGACAATATTTCGAATGAGAACGATTCATCCATCTTGAACACTCGCAAGAAACAGCAGAGCAAGAAAGGCTTCATGATATCTCAATCTTTTGAGCTACCCCCGAAACCGCCCAGAAGTAAGGCTAATTCATCTCGATCATTGCCATCGTTGCGAAGGATATTCACTCGATCACGAACCATAGAGGAGAAAACGTCTGTGTGCGGTGACAGCCATGCTGCCGAGGATACTGAATGCAAAGGCAGCAGAGAATTGGAGTCCATTGTTCTCAGCGATCCAATGACTGGCGCACCGAAGCTAGCGAGTTCTTTTGATCTGCCTTCCACTTTAGTCCTACACTCGTCTCCTGCGAGATCGATTCCTTCGCCACGCAGAATGCACAAGTTATCTTCTAGGAGCAGTGATGAAAAGAAGACATGTATTAACGAGATTGACACCGTGTCTGATTGTTCGCTACCCAGTTCGGCACAATCATTGAACTTGCTTCAAAGTCAGAAAGTGTACATGTCGCCACAACGGTCATTGCCCCTGGATGCGATTTCTAGCACCCAAAATATCGACAAGAAAGTATCTGATGCGTCTGAATCTTCTTGTTCGTTCGACAATGACGCAAGTGGAAGGGCTCAGTTACCACAGAAGTCAAAATCGCTCGACCTTGATGAATCTATTTCAGTGTCCTTTAGATTAAGCGCGCCAGAGCAACGACAAAAAGGATGGAGAAAGGCTCGATCTTCGTCAGAGCAATCAATGCGCAATTCGTCTATCACACCTCCTCCCGAAGTATTATCTGAACAGTACTTATCATCCAGTTCATCCTGCAAAAGGGAATGCGATCACAACAAGTCGACCAAAGTCATAAAGCATACTTCTTCTGGTACAGTCGCAACTGAAACTAGCGAGCCAAGTGAAGAGGATGACATAATCCTGATAGTTACCGAGAGCTACGATGGAGATAACGATGATGAAATGATTACAGAGGAGTTGCGTCTACTAGCCGTGGTGAGGAACAGGTTTGATGAGAAATCTCAAGCCGGCAGTGTCTCGACAGAGTCTTTGTCCGTCTGTACTCAAGACCCTTGCATTGTCGACTTCATTGAAGAGGCCATCAGCAACATAGGACGTGAAGGTATGGATGTCACATCTGTACTGAACGAAATGCGTGCGAATAATATAGAGACAATCGAGGACTTGCTGAAAGTCGGCTTAAACGAGTTTTCTACATCGCTTACTGATAAAGAATTGGCGGTGGAGATGAGGCGCTTGCTTGATGAACCAAATTACGCAGAAGCATCGTAGATTCTATCTATAGAGACGAGAACTTTCTTCCAATGGTAACTGTCTCTGCCTCAGTGTCGATTGAGTGCAGTTAGTTGTTGTGTGCAGAATGCATGAACATGGTATGAACAAGAATATATGTTATGAAGTTAAGAACGAGAAGATGATGAAGAGAGTACAATACAGGTCTGGGAAACACTTGTGATTCCATTCATCGTTCTCGTTACTTTGCATTTGATTGATGTGAGAACTACCTAAGAGTAAAATATTAATATGATTCTATCAGATCATTGGTCTCGCTGCTGCTTTTGCAATTGTCGCTGCGCATATCCCAACAATTTAAATAGCTGCCGAATCGGCAGCTATTCAATCCAGTGGTAATTCGCAAATCCAAATAGCTGCCGATTCGGCAGCTATTTAGTTTCTATTAATTCCTATGTGTGCTCTTAGCAACTTTAGTAATGAAACTTCCCTATTTCCTCCAATTGATGCCAACCCTGTAGATTACCCATCACAGAGCCAGAACATACATGGTATCCAAGACAAATCATGAGCAGCGCATCATCTGAAGCTGGCGCATCACCTGGCGCATCATCCGGATCATCTGACAGTGAAGACAGCTCTCATAGACCCAATGAGTTGACTGGTGGTGGAGGGCATGGAGGAAGGGGCTGAGGAGGCGAGGGCAGGGGAGGTAGAGGAGGTAGAGGAGGTCAAGGACCCACTCGTTAGACTCTCGTCAATTCATTGCCTGCTGTTCTCGGAGCATGTGTTGCTGAAGAAGGATGGAAAATAGAGCAAAAGCCTAATGCAGCACCGTTCAAATTGCTGACAGAAGATGAATACGCAGATGAGTATGCTTCAAAGAAGTTTAGGGAGAGAATGGTCCACATTTCATTGTGCCACTTATGCAATGGACTTTGATGATGCTTCTGTGTTCACGACACTATTTTCTAATACTTCTGCAGAGAAGATTCACAAATGTACATATGCACAGCTTGTAATTGTAAAAGACGGCAGACACCCCATCACTGATACTCTTGAACTCTACCAGTTTGTTGCAACTATGTTCATCCGAAGTAGGTTTAGAGTCTCTACATCCATGTTCTACGTTCTACAGTACCAATGGCTTATGCTTTTGATTTTGATGTCGATTGTATGGGGTGGCTGCCACCCTGTAGAAGTGGGGTTCCTCTGGGTATCTTCAAGTGAAAGTGTAGGAATTAGTATATATTCAAACTGCCCTTCTTACACATACAGTTTGGCAGTAGAATGATTGCATTCTCCTGCACGGCCTTTGTACTCTGATGAATCCTAATGACTTGCACTGTCAAGGTCCTCTGGAGCAAATTCAACATGAACTCTGAATCTGAAATTTAAAATGTATTTTCATTCTCAGCTTTACTGAACTGCTTGGAATGTCGGATTGTCTTGCTCGATCTCTCTGATTACAATGCCGTGTCAATGCCAAGCCTTCAAGGAGTGCAAGATTAAATCATACAGAGAAGCTACTGGCGGAGCATGTCTAGAACACATCATTGCGAAAGCTGCCGATCAGAACTCTGTAGCTAGGACTGAATTCAGTGATACTTTTTGTCCCGACAGTAATGGAAAAGTCATGTCGATGACCCTCACTGTTGAAGGAAAGAGATGGACATACTCTAGTGGATTACATCTCATTTTGCCCAGATATTCCTTCAGTATCCCAATACACCTTTTTAGGATTTTAGGATTATATACATGAATAAGTAGGTACCTCTTTTAGGGAAATTTACTGTG
>JALLPI010001210.1:0-11132 GCA_036939935.1 Cyclotella atomus
GATTTAGGATTTAGGGAAATAGGGAAATAGGAATATTGGGATGGCTCCATTATTTGAGAGAGGTCTTGTGCGCACGTCACGCCCAAAATCTGAAGGGTACGGTTAGTTTTTAGCTGTCGTACCTTTCAAAGATTAACATTTTCATCACTCTATTATTTTTTGCTATACATACGTCTCTTTACACACTTTCACTTCGATATTCATATGAAATCTTTGCCTGAATTTTGACAGGTACGTCGTCGTAGTCATCTTAATTCTTGCTCACTCTTTGTTTTTTGCAATGAAACGCCTCCGACCCGACACTGCTCGGCCACAATCACCCGAGGTCATCACCATCACCAGCTCGCCTCAAAGACCTCACAAAAAGGACCAAAAACCGCCCTGGCGGCTGCGCCTCTCTCGCGGTCGAGCAGCCATCGCAGCAGCAGCTCTCTTCTCCACTCTCATCACCCTGCTACTGCTTTTGCTCCGAGGGACCAATCGCTGCTACAATCCCCAACCATCCCAGCGCCTCATACTCACAGCATCTCATCTACGTCCTTCGGACGGTGACTTGAGGTTGCAAATTATTACACACAATTTGAAACTGCTATTTGATGAACCAAGCAACGAGGGGCTGCTGCCGCCGCTCAAATCCATTGTTATATTCTCTCACGATGGAGACGAATCTACACTATCAACAATCAAACAATGGAAATTAAACAATCAGTCAATAGTACACCAAGTCAAATTGGTACCAAATGATGCAATCAATGTAGACGTATCCAAATGGATGGCCATTCTCGAAAACACACAAAATGCCCAAGTCATGCTGCTCAATGATTCTTTCCTCCTACTGCGACCCATACCAGAACTCTGGGACTGTACCGGAGTCTGCGGACTGGGATGGACCGCACCCAAAGGTGATGCCAGTAGACATTTCCAATCCTATCTTCGAGTACTCTCACCTTGCGATGTGAACAACTACATGTATTTCTATAAACGTCATTCTCATTCGAAAAATGTGCAGGAATTGATTCAATCTCTGGAGGTTAATCTATCATGGACTTCGGATACAAAAGCCCTGTATGAATGTGATGGAGGTCATCCCGATGAGGATGAGGTTCAAAGGAGATTGTTGACGAAAGGCTATCCGGCGATGAAATTGAAAAAGTTTTTTGAGACGAGCGATCCGTGGTTGCAATTGAGATTGAATAATGAAACGGCAAGTGGAATTTCTCCATCGTTGGACTTGGATGTTTATAGATCGAAAAATCATGATTTGAATCATTTGTCGGATCGTGAATTGGAAGATCATTTTGCTGAGTTGGGTTGGAAGGAGAATCGAGTATATAGTACGTTGCCTTTGGTGATGAAGAGGTGGTTAAGAGAGGAGTTGGAATCAATGGCAGCTGGTGGGGATGTGGTGAAGATTCTGGAGGAATATTTGGTGGCTTTGAATGGAGGGAATCGGAAATGAAGGTCGTTCATTTGATCACAACATATCACTTATTGCAGGTTACATTTCAGTTCATTTCATATAAATGATTCAATCATAGAACCTAATAATATTGTTTACAATACATAGCTTTCATCTCAACCAATAGAGTCTCGTTAACTTTTGTTATCTTGGTGTTTATATGCAACCTGTTGAATTACTCTTAAGGGGTGACCTAGCACGTAGATCCGAAGATCAAAATTAGATCTACAACAGTGAAGACGGACATAGCTGCAACTTCCATCAATTGAACTGGATCTCAATGGAAGTGAGACATATTGTTGTATGTACATAAGGAAAATTATCTCCGATTCGCACCAGCAGAGTTGGTGCCCAGTGATTCGTCATCTTTAGCGGAAGCCTGCATCCCTAGATAAGCTGGAGGCAACGTGAGCTGTTGCTGGTGTAGTGCCAGCCGTGGATAGGTGCTGTTGTATGACATGCTTGGCTGTTGACCTCCAAGAAGTGAATGTGCTGAAGGGAGTGACTGAGAAAGGCCTCCTAATGTTTGAAAAATGGAGCCTTGCATCAGTCCAAGCCCTGCATGATGTTGGCTCAAGCTCTGCAGCTGCTGATACTGTTGATCAGCTAGAGATCTCTGCTGCTGTAATATAGAACCTTGAGTATTCTGATGATTGTGAAACATAAAATCACGACAGACCAAAAGAGCAATATCTTGTCTTGATCGACCAGCAGCCAAGTAAGATTCAAACAGAACGAGAATGGTTTCAACAAGCTGCTGCTCTTCTGGGGTTCTATTTTGTCGCAGTAACACGAGCCGGAGTGACATGAGGTCGTTAATCTGCTGTCCCAATGGAGAGGTTGAATCGGAGGGCATATTCTCTCCAAGAAGTGAGATAAGATTCTTTATCTGTGACTCATGCTGGGCTTCGGTCGGAGCAGCAACTTGAGCTGGAGCAGCAACTTGAGCAGAAGCAGCAGTCAAGTTTCCAGCTGACAAAGCAGCAGCTTGGGGGTTGCTGTGACGAAGTGGTTGGTTGATCAACGTTTGCCCAGTTTCACTCGCAGCTCCCAAACCAATTTGAGCACCACCAGGATGAACAAGTGGGTTTCGTTCGTCTGCCTTCGAGCTGTTCACATCAATGACAAGCTTCCAACGGGGACAGGGATTAAACAGACGCATATCTTTGACAATCTGCTTCACCAATTCCTCATCCTTTTCGCGATTGTGCTTCGAATACAAAACCAAAACTATTCGACCAACGTTAGGACTTTCTATAGGCAGTCCCAAAGCAGTCTTGATACCAAACTGTACAGCACCACCACGACGTTCAAACAGATGAGACGGCGCATTGGACACAAACTGCTCCCATGCTGCAACGCCGCTTTGAAATACTCTTCCAGGCAGACCACAACCTGAGCTAAATGAGAATTTCTCACTGTAGTCTCCAAACAGGGAAAAATTGAAGGTCTCCTCTGAAGATAAAGGTGTCAATTTAACAGTATCCTTTTTGTCCGAGTCGAGTGATAAGGAGTTGGAGGCGTCGTTAGCTGAGCCGTCAGACACTACATGGCCCACGGTAGCACTGCCTGCAAAACACAATCGGCAAGTCGCTTGGCTTTCACCTGCAGCGTTTGCCAATGCCGCCAGATTGGATCCAGAGCCCATGGATCCCATTTTTGATTCACCAGGTGGAATGAATGAAGGCACCCATAAATCAACATGCTCAAATGGGATTGCGTTCTTTTCAATATATGACGTAATGCCTGCCAAAAATGGTGCAGCACACTTAAAATTCGGATCAGTTGATCGAGGTGCTGATTTTTTGGTTGTAGGAGCCGCACCAGAAGTGGAAGCGGCGGAATGCTCAAAATTTTTGCCACCGCTACCACTTTCATCAATTATAGACATCAAAAATCTTCCAAAATCGCCATCTTCTCCATCCAGGCCTTCCATTGGGTCCTTTGGCTCTCCACTATTCTCGATAAAGACTCCGGATACTTGGTCGTTCACGTCTTTCTCCATAGCCTTGCCCATCATCCATCGTCTCTTGATAATTTTAGTACGATTCTTCTCCAATGCGACACGTTGTTCACACTTCTCCACACTCTTTATCCAAGCAGCTCCGTCAAACATGATACGTAAATATGAACATCTTTCAGCAATATGCTCCCTCCATTCACGTTGCATGTGGAATTGAATCTCAGAGCGTTCAATGGGATCTGTGATCACATGGATGAATGAATACTCTAATCTAGAGAACTCACGTGCTGCCACGTTGTCAAAGATAAACCCTCGCTTGATGTGGAAGTACTTGGTAGAGAGTTTGACATGCTTCATTTTCTTGGTGAGCCGACTTTGTTTTGACTTGAGAATATTGGACAGAAAGTCATTGAGCTTCAAACCATTAGAAAGGGGCAAAGAGCCTTCGAGGAAGTGTGAAATGAGTGAGTCTCGGAAGGCGAGTTCTTCATCGGTCCAGCGACCAGTTCGTGGGATCGTTGGGTCGTAGCATTGACTAGAGCTTTGGCTATAAGATGAAACTGGAGGGGTAGCTGATAGCAACATGCTTGGTATGCTACTATTGTTTGGCTTGGCCTCATCCATTTCTGTGTTCGATCGTTTTCTAGAGTCTTCATCAGCAGAGGTATTGAACATTCTGCCTTGATTCATCCTCTGCGCTTTGTCCACACCTTCAAAGGAGAGGGGCAAAATCTCCAATCCATTTGACGGTGACGAGCAATGGGGGCAAGAGTGAACCATAACATTGGAGTTGCCTTGATGTGCACTGTTTCGTTGTTGTTGAGAGTTGGCGACTGCTATCAAATCAATGCAGCGTGCGTGGTATGTGCATCTTCTTGCACAAAGAATTCTTAGGTCGCATGCTGGGTAAGAACAACGGACACAAACAGATTCGTCTGGGTGGTTTGCGCTGGCGGTGGTAGTCTGATTCTGAGGTTTTGATTAGAGAGATGCTGTAAGATGCTTTGTACATATCAAATGTGCTAACAAAATGAAACATAGGATAGCAAAGTCCAGTTGATTCGCAGAGATGTTCTAATGCACAACTTGTGCACACATAGCAGATCAACATTTGCAAATCCCAAGCAAAAGAGCACGTACCCCAACCTTTATACTATCCCCAGCTGCTAAAGCAGCAGCAGTGGCCATAGGGTCAATCCCTTCTACATTAGCAACGGCAGCAGCTTCATTGCCGTCAATAGCCGCAGCAGCTGTAGAAGCCGACATGAGAGCAGCGAACGGGTCGTTCATCTGAGCAGATTGCTGCCAGGCCATTCCCAGCTGCTGTTGCCGCTGACCAAGATGTGAAGCTTGAGGGAAATCTGGCAATGCTTGCGACGGCCGATAACTCACTGGCGAATAAAAGGTGCCTTGTTGGTAGAGCTGCGGGTGATATTGCTGCTGATAATGATGCAATCCCTGGGGCTGAGTTAAATGACCTCCCAATGGATCACCTGAAAAGCCCCCACCACCATCAAACAATGCTGGATCAATGAATGGCACTGAAGCAGCATCGATCTCCTCGTTACCCGAGCTATCACTTCCACGGGTCAGCAACAACGCACGTATCTCGTCTGAATCCGAGTCGCTTTTTTGTTGTGGAGGAATTTCATCAGAATCTTCGGCCATGGTTGAGGGGCTTCAGGGGCTGCCAGCCCCAATCAATGCTCGTGCTGATGTGTTTCCTCGAAAGTGCACTTCATAGGAGAACCGATTGGAGTAAATGTAATTGGATATCATTATTCAAACGCGCTGCCCGTTCTGTTCATGGGAGAGCCGATGAATGTTGCTTCTGCAAAGAAAAACGAACGCAATTACAGCGGCGGCATTGTGGGAACATCTGAGGGTAGACGTACAGGGGGCGACGTCGGAGAGGAAGCGCGATGAGAGAGACAAAGACCAAAATCCCGTAAGATTTTCATGAAGTGAGTCACTTTCATGTCACTTCCAGAAGATTTCATAGATTTTTCCCAAATTCGGCAAAAATGCCGAGGTCCAGAACTGAAGTTGTAAAAGATACCCTTGAGTGCCTGAGGACAACTCAGATTAAGACCGTTGCAAAATCTCATGCCCAAATTACCCTTGCCAGATCACCACAAACTATCTTTTAATCCCAAGTTTTGGTCCTCGTTAACCAATCTAACTTGATAGCTGGTGGTTCATTGGCCTTCGTTAGGTCATCGGAGCAGGAACAGGTGGACATTCAAAAATCAGCGAAGACAGCAATTTTTAAAACTCACAAGCGTTTGCTCCAAAACGAAGGCCTCTAACTTGATAGCCGACCTGCCGTATGCTTCTTCATTTATTGACCGAGATCTCGGGTCAACAAAGATAGATTCTAGTTCTAGTGATCTTGCAAGGGTAAAGTTCATTTTGTGGTTGTGTTTGTATTTGTTGTTTGTGGGCAGGTCTTTGTGGGTGGTGGGTCCTTGTGTTCAAACAGCAGATCAAGAGAGCAAGCAACTGCTGCTCACAAGGAATGGGATCACCTTTCAGCTGGCATCTTTGAAAGGCTGGGAGGGAGTAAGTGATGGAGGAGGGAGCGGGTTAGGGTTGTGGTCACACACTGCATTATTTGTACATGCAATGGTTGTGATTGAGAATGTAGTAGGCACAAAAGCAAAAGAAGCGGTAGAATTGACTATATTGTTGGTGAGAGCATCTCAATTATCATTATCAGCATCAGCATTGGCAATGAGGATAGAGGAAGCAAAAAACGCTCCGGCTGATTTTGTACTACCTGAGATTCTAGAGGTTCTCATGAAAGAAAATCTGCTACTGCTACATTTCTATGATCCATGTTCTTATCATGATCAAAATGATTCAACCTCTAATTAGTGTGCCACAAATCAACACTTTTTAACCACTTTCCAGCTAAGGCTAAGTGTGTATATTAGGTTACTGGGCCACAACAAAAACACCTATACCTTTTTGGCATTCTTATTATGCGCTATGCGCTATAGATATTTTATTCTACATGGGTCTTGAAATGAATAATGAATAGATAATGTGATGTACAAACATTTCTCAGTTGTCTTGTCAACCTCATGCTCATGGGTCATGTAATGCCATGTTTGTGCCTTGGGTGGTCAAAAAATTGTGGCAAAAGTGAGACTGTTTGATGACTTCTTGTAAACCAATTCCCTGCTACTAGAGTGTCCATTGTCCTTTGCATGGGCATTTCCACAATTCTTTTTTGTTAACTTAGGTCATATGTCATATTTTGTTTTGGGCCTTGGCTGACCAAAATTTTGGTAATACAAAGAAAAATTTAGTCAAAAGAGTGATTGTTTGAAGCCTTGTATTACTTGCAAACCAATTCGCTCTTGCCAGACTGTCCATTGTCCCCTGCATGGGTCATGAAATGGATAATGTGATGTGCAAAGAGTTCTCTTTTGTCAACCTGGGTCATAATGTCATGCTATGTTTTTGACCTTGGCTGACCAAAAAATTGGCAATGTCAAGCCAAATTGTGACAGAAGTGAAAATGTTTGAAGTCACCAAATTCATTGATACCAGACTGTGTTCATTATCCTCTGCATGGGTCTTAAACTTAAAATGGATAATGTGATGTGCTAACTGTTTACTGTTGTCAACCTGGGTCATATGTCATGCCATGTTTTTGGCCTTGGCTGACCAAAAATTTTGCAGTATCAAGCCAAATTGTGCTGCAAAAGTGAGTGCCAGAATTCTGTCCAATGTCCTCTGCATGGGTCATAAATGGATAATGTGATGTGCAATCAGTTCTCTTTTGTGAACATGGGGCATGTCTCACTGCTGCCAGACTGTTCATTGCCCTCTGCATGAGTCATAAAATGGATAATGTTAATGTGATGTGCACATAGTTCTCTTTTTGTCAACCTGATGGGCCATGTCATGCCATGTTTTGGGCCTTGGCTGGATGATGATTTGGCAATTATTACAATTACAAGCCAAAGCCAAATTGTGGCAAAGTGCTGAGACCTTTTGAAGTCATACCAAACCACCAAATTCACTGATACCAGACTGTCCATTGTCACTTTTCAATTCAAATTATTGGCAGATTGATCAATGGCAGAACAAGGGCAATGCAACATCCAATCATTTGCAGGAACATGGTATTTGTTTTGTAATTGTCATCTAAGCCGACTTCCAACTTGGACTTGGTTCTCAAAGCACCTCTCCGGCTATATTCTGAAATTGGCTTCTCAAGTGTCAAGTGAAGTGCTTGGCCTATTAATTGTATGAGTCATAACATATTATCAACATTTTCTTCTTGTGTGTGGGGTCACTGCGTACTGTTATGAGCTACCTACATAACTCCGCGACAACCATGATGTACAGAACCTCCATCAAACGTGGTGGTGTCTGTACTTAGAAGACGATCAAAATCATCTTCGTGCCAAAAGTAACAATCCTCCATCAACCCATCGTACAGAAATCCTCATCATCGAAATCATCATTTACTTCAGACTGAGGTTGGGAGTTTTGACAGAATGTGAGTTTGGTGAGAGAATTATTTATGTGGTTTGACAAGTGGGTGGTTGTTGCTGACCCCAGTTTCTGGTTTGCCCGCATGCTTGTGAGTTGAGCAAGATATGATCCATCAAACCAACGTGAGGGGTTAGTAGCTTTCCATTTCTGGTCAGCCTTGCCGAATACGATATACAGTGTACGGTGGTTAGTAGCAAGTTTGGCTGCTCTCATTGCATTTGGTCTGTCAGTTGGGAATGAGGGGAGCAGGAGTGTGTTGACATCGTCAATGAAGCGATAGAACAGAGACCCAAAACCTCCAAAGGGGCCAACAGCGATGGGGATGAATGCTTGATTTGAATGAATAATCTCACCAATGACATCATCTGGTGGAATAGTGTGGGCTGTGATCGGGTTTGTACCTCCTCTTGGGCGAGCAAATTTCATTCTCTCTCCGTCTCTTAAGCGCAGGTCCATTTCATTATATTTAGCAGCTTCAGAGGCAGATGAGGATGAAGGTTTAGTTGAATGTACAATTGTTACATTGAAACCAATGCGGTTGTAGGGAGTTTTCCACTGGCCCGAGTCCAGTGAGTGGTCCAGGTGAATTGACAGATCGAATGGTTGGAGTCTTGGCAGGGATGGAACTATGTTGTGGGCTTCACACTCGATCTGAGCACTTGTATCGATCATGCTGATGAAGGGGAGGATGTGTTGGAGTACTTTAATGATTTCATCTCGAATGCCATTGCTTGACTTGGATTTGTGGTTGACTTTACATCCGAGGCAGTGATCACCATATGGGTTGAGTGTAGCTCCGCATTTGCACTTGTAGTCGATGGTGTTATTGATGATTGGAAGACGTAGCTTGCGCTGTAAAGCTGTGCGGAAGGTGTGATTTTTCATTCTGTGTGCCTCATTGGTACGACTCATTGTCATGAGTGCCATCGAAGTACGTTGGTCAAGAAGCGCTGGCAGTACTTGTTGGACGTGTGCTGGGGCGATGGATTCATTAAATAGGACTTCCAAAATCCAACCGAAAGAATGCACAAAAGCCATGGACATGCACTTCCACTGGCTGAGAGACAGAGAATGCCAACAACAATTCAAGTTCTTCTGGAAGCCAGGCAAGACAAACTACGCCGACTATTGGACCAAACATCATTTGACCGCCCATCACGTCAATATTCGCAAAATTTTTAACACCATACATTGTTTTAGAGATGTTAAGACTCAAACAAACAGCAGCAAAGGCTGGGTAAAATCAATACATAATCTGGTAACAGCAGACACCAGAAACACAATAGCAACACACAGAGCTAACTGGTAGTTCTCACGAGGGTGTGATGTTATTACCAGTTACTAAGTAGCAACTTGGAATATCTGGCCTGACGGACAGACCAATATGAGAACCACAAGTCCTCTCTTGTGTGCCAGATGTGATATCGCACCATGAGAATCCTATCCAGAATCTTGGCAACAGTTGTATTACAAATAGTATGACCATGATGCTATCACCTCTTCTATACATACCAAGAGTACATCAAATCTACACGAGCGGTTCAAAATTGCGATACTGTCTTTTTCAAGCACCACTACATCACCAAACCAAAAGTAACCAAAGCAGACGTAGTCACCAATGCAGCCAACAATCTCATTGATGCCATCAAAAGTAATCTAGCGAGTGCGCAAGATGAATCAGAAATGGAAGCATTGGATAGATTATAGCGCAGATATTTTTGGAGGCGAGCAAAAGAGTGAGCAGTGGCAAAATAGAAGAGGCAGTCGAACCTCCAAGGGTGGAAGAGGCATCTCCAAGGGTGGAAGAAACATCTCCAAGGGTGAATGCACCGGAAATGACGAAGGAAGCAGCACCCAATGAGAGAAACAACAATCCAAAGATGCCAAACCTCATACCTGATTATGATATAGCGATAGCGACAACAAGGAGGTTGATGATTGTGGCATTGTTGAGGATGGCGCCGTTGTTCGGGGGTATTTCTGCATTGTTGGAGAGGAAGAAGTGTCCGCCGGCACGGCTGTGGGCTTCTGGCTCAGTACTGCCAAAAGTTCTACGTGAGATTGGGCTGCTTGATATGCGTTGGGATTGCGCAGAGCAACTTGCTCTGTGCGGATGTATTGGTTATGAGTCCAAAATCACACAGAGCAAAATGTGCTGCCAACGAAATTGGTCAGCTTGCACAAGGAATGTTAGGCAGAGTCGAAGGCACAAACACTTTCTTTTTCATTGATTACGAGCAGATACCACAAGACCGACGCAAAGACATCACCTCCTCCCGAATCTCCTGCAACATCAGACCAGAAAAAGTAAACGAGCCAAACAGAACAAGAATCACTGCATTGGAGGAGACAAGATCAGCTACCCATTCGAAGTGGCAACTCCAACAGCCGACTTATTAACAGTCAAACTCCTATTTAAGAGTGTCATCTTGACTGAAGGAGCAAGATTTGCATCTGTAGACATCAAGAATTTTTATCTATACACATCTCTCAAAAGGTACGAGTATGTCAGAATGAATTTGGCAGACTTTCCGACAATGTGATTGAGCATTATAAACTCAAGGAAAAAGCAAACAAAGCTGGAACGGTATATGGTGTAATCAGACGCGATATGTAAGGCTTGCCACAAGCGGGATTATTAGCTCAAGAACTACCTGAAAAGTGCCTAAACAAACACTGCTACCAACAAAGCAATCAAACACCAGGACTGTGGACACACAAATGGAGACCCATCCAGTTCTCTTTAGTTGTTGACGATTTCGGAATAAAGTATATTGGCGAGGAGAACTTATCTCACCTAACGAACATCCTCTGTGAACATTATGAGATATCTATCAACCGAGCAGGCTCAAGATACATTGGCATCACCATGGATTGGGACTACAAAAAATGAGAGGTACATCTATCAATGCTAGGCTATTGCGAGAAAGCACTGAAGACATTTCAGCATGAGAGACCAACAAAACCGCAAAACCAACCATATCCACACATTCCACCGAAATATGGAGCCAAGGTACATTATGCTGATCCAGAAGACACAACACCAAAACTCAACAAAGAAGACAAACGATTCATCCAAGTAGGGGGGTGCATCCCAAAATTTTAGAGGGACTTCTCATGGTCTGACCGTCAACGGTCCAATCTCAACGCTCCCGCTTGGTATCTTTTGTGGTTGAGCGATCTCTCTCCCTCCGCTTC
>JALLPI010001211.1:0-11160 GCA_036939935.1 Cyclotella atomus
CAATCGCAGCAGACGTGTTGGGGGTCACCTCGAACGATCTCGGTCTGCCGGACAGACTCTAGCAGTAGTGCCAATTAAGAAGCTGTATTTGTTCAACAATTTCGGTACGAGAATTTTTCTCGATTTATCTTATATTGTAAGGAGTGCAAATCTCGATGAAATCAAAGTGAGGACCTGCAGCACACTTGGCCCTTCCCAACAAGCCAATAGTTTACCCCAAGATCATTTTCAGCCTATTGTCAGGACATTGCAAAATGCCAAATTGAAGGTATTGGATATCGCTGGGTTCAAGTTTTCTGATGATTCGTTTGATCAAATTGTGTCTGGTTGCTTGAGGGTGCACAGTCTCGCCGTTACTACTCCTGATGCTCAAGTTGATGCATTGGTTACTCTCCTAGAAAATCCGAATGCAAAATTGCGTGATCTCAAGATATACAACAAAAGATGGTCACCTAAGTTCGTGTAGTTCGTGTGATCCATTTTCGTCCATTCTTTGTTATTCATCCAGCATTGAAAGCGTTGCAGATCCAACCAAACGCTACTTGAGATTGCAACTAAACAATACAGTCCTAGATCAGAACAACTTACATGCTAAACAGCTGGTGAAAGATTTGTTGGATCCCAACAGTAACAGCAACAAAATGGAAGTCATAAGAGAGAAGATTGCAAGTTAATACTTCCATGGAGATTTCGACGTATCAGCGATTACAAAAATGCACAGTTCATAGATGCAACACATCGTCTAAATGCAATCTTCAGGCTGGTCAAGAGTATTCCTGCACTGTCAAATATTTCTGCTGGCGCTAATCTTGTGCATTCGAAGAAATGGAAAAGTTTGCCTTGAATGGCATCATCCGATATAGCTTGACTTTAAATTGCAAAATGCCACAACAAGAAAGTAAACAAATGTGTTTTATGAAATTTACTCTTATTAATACATCATAAGACCCGATTGAGATCTCTTGACTGGCATCCAAAACAAGGGGAGATAATGCCGCACAACATGAACTGACATAATATAACATGAAACGCAGAAAGAAGTATCAATCTGCATTGCTATACAATGAGATCTATACAATGAGATACTTGGCATCCCTTCAAACATCCAAGTACAGCTTCTTGTACTGCCTCAAGGCATCATCATAGGGATCAGCTTGCGGTCTTGTCTTGGCTACTTGATTTGTAGCCTCATCAATTGACATATCTGCATACTTCATTAGATATGCAACAAGCAAGGTGACACTTCGATTGCGTCCATACCAACAATGAGATAGGACATTGCCACCAGCCAACCTTGCCTCTTCCACAAACTCTACTGCATCCCGCAGTATCTCAAGGTTCTCAGGCTTGGCAATATCTGAGCCATGAATGCCAGTAACACAGAGGTATTCCATGTCTTCCCATACATCACACCTTGCCGAAGTACTCCAATTCACAACATGAGTAATGTTATATTCCTTCAATGACTGGTGATTCAATGATGCACCAACTGTCCCTACAAACAAGAATGGATAGTCTTCCACTTGAACGGGTTCTCCGTCTGTGAGCCTGAAATCGATAGCCTGGAATGCACTTTCAAGCTTATCGTATCTCTTATCCAATGAAGCGGACGAAATGAAGTTCTTGATGATCAAGCCTATAACCTCGTCTTTGACTTCAGGAGAAGAGTTTGCTAACTCGGAAAAAAGTGTGTCGCGAGCTCTGTTCTTGGAATGATACTTCTTGTTGAGGGTATCAATCTGCGCTTGTAGCTCTCTGTTTTCAGTTTGCATCTTATGAATAGTGTCTTGGTACATCGCTTCCTGGTTTATCTGCTCATCAAGAGAGGAATCAGCAGCATCTGTCACTATCGCCTCTTCATCCCATGGTTCTAGACCAACCGCCGCCATCGTCATTTTCACCCCATCGTCCACCTGAATCTTCCTTAGACTGCCTTGGGGACCGGGAGAAGACATGGAACCGAGAATGAAGGCCAGTGCACAAAGAAACATGATGCTGCCCTTTCGAATCAATACAGCTAATGTATTTCTCATTGAAAGCCGGAAAGCCGCCGCCTTTGACGACGGTGATGCTGGAGCGACCATTGTTTCAGTATTTTGTGACATGCACTCTGCTGTAGTCTGTAGTAGCAGTTGCGATTTCCTCGGCATTGCTTTATATGGCCCTTGTAAAAGTTGAGCGTGATTTACGTTATGATGATCATGAATCTTGAGGGGCCATGATTGTGGTTTGTGGCGATTTCAAATGCAAGCAAAGGAAATAATTGAGGTGCTTGATGATTGGCGTGGATCATCTTAATTTCGGAGGATGAATCTTAATCAAATAAATTCAAATCTCAAATTATGGGTGTTCGAGAAGCGGCTTTACCTGTCATTGTAGTAGATCAACTGATTATTCATAATTCTACATTGAAAGATACGTAGGTAAGTATCCAGTACCAACGGAGTCTCTCTCTCCTTTTTCTCAAACGGAGACCTCAAACCTCAAACTCAACGAAATCCCCGCAAATCGACACCACTCTTATCAACCGCACAGCGCACAGCCGGCCAACATCAATCAACAACTGTAGCATACATCATCATCATGGCGGTTCATTTCTTCTTCAAAACCTTGCTAGTGGCGTGCCTTACCGCCGTATCCGCGTTCAATAATGTGGCTGTCTCGCGGCGGTGTCAGCAGGTCCTCATCCGAGCATCAAGCCATCACGATGAATATGAGCTTCCGTCACAGTTCACATCAAGGCGTACAGCCATGCAGCAGCTTGTTGCATCTACACTGCTTGCAATCGCACAACCTTCCAATGCAATAATGACAGATGATACATTGACTTTTGCGAGCCCCTCCCTCGGAGAGTCATATAAACAACAATCACCAGATATATTTGCTCCTTCTGCGCCGACAAAAACAGTAGCAGCACCGATCATTTCAGATGAAATATCATGTACAATTACCAAATCAGATTTGCAAAAGATGCAGGGTGGACTCGGGTTAGAGCTCGGCGAAGTCTCTTTCCGAACAAATTTCAGGGTTGTCATCAAATCAGTGGCTCCAAATTCTCTAGCAGAAAAGCTGGGCATCCAGCCGAATTGGGTTGTGGTTTCTGTCAACGGGGCGGATACTGAACGAACAAATGCTTCGGGAGTTGCAATTTACTTTTCACGAGCTGTTAAATCGGTGTTGGGCTCGCCAGACTCGGCTAATGCTAGTTTGACATTGACATTTAGAGATCCTGCCAAATTTCGATTTGAATTGCAGAACTTTCCCAAGAATGATGCAGCAGCAAGTAATGGAGAGCTGCCAACTGTATCTACCAAGGTTGCACCTGCCGGAGACACAACTCAGCGTTATGAAGATGGATCATTGAGACCTGGTGCGTCTGTCACTTCGCAATCTGATCAAGTTGTGACCATTACACAATTGATCCCTCCTAAAATGTGTAATAGGCGTGCGACCGTTGATGATTTACTAGAGATATCGTATATAGGTACAATTGTTGAAACCGGAGCAATCTTTGATGGAAGCGCAGTCAAAATCAACGGGGAAGTGATTCCAGGTAGAGGACATGATGTGTCAATCTTCTTTGTCCTGGGGAAGCAACCATTTGGACAGTTTCCTCCAGGTTGGGACGTTGGACTCGATGGAATGTGCGTTGGTGAAAGAAGACGCTTAATTATTCCTCCTGTTTTGGCTTATGGAGCCACAGGCGTGCCTAGACGAAACATTCCTCCGAATGCAACTCTACAATACGATGTTACACTTGTATCACTAAATGGACTGGCAACTCCCCAGTAAACTAACACAGAACTTTAACATTAATATTATGACGCACTGTGATTAATCTACCCGTTTAACATGCACGTGCAGCTCTAATTCGTCTTCTTAACACTTTCATCCACAATCACATCGACTTGCCTCTTTGGATGCGGAGTCGTAATATCGAAACACCAAATACCCAACACATCGCAAATCTCAAAGATTTGAACTCGTATCTTGAATACAAGATATACCCACAATCCAGTAGTGTACACAAACAGCATTGTATCCAGCACTTCTACCGGAAATGAATGGCCCATCATCATTGATCCAGCCAAAATTATTTGAGGGAGCAAGGACCATCTCTTTTGAACTTCGTAATTCTCTTCAACGATATGGTCCAACATCAATTGAGTCGTCTGCTCTGTGAACAACCCTGCAATCAGATGCATCATTGTCCTAGGTCGACGTAGCAATAGCGTAGGATCAAAATGCACCATCACCAGTGTAGATGCCATCATTAAAAAGTTCGGCACCGTAGTCCACAACGATGTCACTCCATATCTACGTGCCACCGAAAACATTTTCTCTCCAACTTCTCGAAACAGTCCAACCACCGATGCAAGCACAATCAAGTCCAAGTTACGTACTCTTCCTTGCATATACTCAAACGATCCAACACTCTTGATAACACTGTCAGCCACAGAAGTACTCTGCCAATACATGGGTCCCCACAAAAAGCTAATCAAACTCAATGATGCTCCCAAGAGAAGTCCCTCTGAAGGCCCATTAAACGGAGGTAATGTCAATTTACCAGTATAATACTGCTCCCACGTCGATACATAAAACGCCATCATCGGACAAAGTATCAACAATGCAGCTAAAATACCATCCCCTCCAAACAATTCCGAGACAATCGACACACTCTGCACATTCTCACCACCGTTCAAATCATCGACACATCCGGGAATCAACGCCATAGCCGCAATCCAATTGGCACTACCAAATATAGAATTGATAGCATCGCACCCATGATCGAACAGCAATCCCAATGCCGAACCGCTTCCCGTCCTCCTTGCCTGTTTTCCATCCATATTATCCAAAGTTTGATAAATCAGCATTGCTGTGCAATTAAACAGGAATATCCACTGCGGTACTACTACCTTGTTTGAAACATGCGTATTGGCCTCATACAAATGAGGACACCAGTACCAAACGATACAATAGGCGGATATCATCCAGGCTAATCCCAAGGTGGTGATGGCATTGGGTGCTAGCCATTTGGGTGTGAATTTCTCAACGCACCATGATGCAAACGGGCTCAAGACGTGTTTGTAGAGTAGAGATTGGTCTTCGCCGTGATATTGGTATGCGGGGAGGCGTTTTACGGCATTGGGTGAGAGGTAGTAGTACGTCCTACTTTCGGGGTGGTTGTTGTTGGTTGTGGAGAGGTCGGATGTGATGGAGGAGGTGGTGTTGGATGGTACGGGTGATGTCATTCGCGAATTGGGGAGGGAGGTTAGGGATACTGCGTTGGGGAGGGTGGAGGAGTTCATTTCTTGGTGATTGGTTTGGCTTTTTTAGAGAGGATGTGGTGCATCATCATGGTTCGAAAGATCTCGTTGGAGATTGTGAGTCGTGGGCCTACCTATCGTGAAATCAATCCAGCGAAGGCCCACTGTGCCCACGCCCATTGGTCTTTGGATCTTGACTGATGATGATGGCAATGGCAGCGATCGATGACCATCAAGTACACCATCTCTCAACAATATGAACACCAACACCCGACCAACCACGCTAACATTAGCCACATTCTCAGCCATAAGCCTCTCCTTCATCGCCATCAAAAAATGGAATCGATATCGATACAATCGACGACGACGGCTTCCACTGTTGGGATCCGATGGCACCATAATGGACGATTGCATTAGTGCCAGGGGACAATCGTTTATCACACCGACTATGCCTTATATTATTGATTATTTGAAGTGTTTGCAGGTAAGATTGTTGTATTGTTGTTGCTGCTGACTGCTGCTGTCTGCTCTATTACTCACGTGGTTGTTGTCTGAAAAGATCTTTTGTAAATGATCGTATATGTCTACTAAACCTCTACTAAACATCATCTTGTGCACAACTGCCAATCTCAACTAAGGATCAATGCGACCCACACTCCAACCCCCAAGGCTACATCCCCCTCTGCGTAGCCGAAAACAAACTAATCATCGAAGACTTTGCCTCCCGTCTCATGCAAGTCGAAACAGCCTACCGAGCCTTCAGCGACGCCATAGTCTACTGTTACAATAATTCTCTCGGATTGCCAGCGGGTAGAGAAGCCGTGGCATACTTTTTAGCCAAGCATTTTCTATTTAGAGAAGAGAGAGAGATGGGATTTGAGGAGACATTGCATTGGATACGACCGGAGTATGTTGCGATTGGGAGTGGTGCCGCTTCGTTGTTGAGTCATGTGGTTTTGGCATTGGCGGAGGAGGGTGATGTTGTTTTGGTTCCGGCTCCTTATTATGCTGCTTTTGATGCGGATGTTAAGGTGAGTACAGGTGTTGAATTTCGAGTACTTTGTCTGAGGTGTTGTTATATTTTTGACAACACTTGCATTGCATAGATTTTTGCAGGGTGCAAAACAGTACCTGTACATTCAAACGATCCAACAACTGGTCCATCACCAGAAGATCTGGAAAAGGCAGCTTTGGCAGCTGAAGCAGATGGATTACGGGTTCGTATCTTGTTGATTACAAATCCAAATAATCCACTTGGTACAATTTATCCTGCTGAGGTGATGAAGTCGGCTGTTGAATGGGCTCGGTCAAGACATGTGCATACGATTGTTGATGAAGTGTACGCTTTATCATGCCATGATGTAAGTACTTGTGATGTACAGTTTTGTTGAAGATCGGCCATCATGAAACAAACAAATTATTATAACATGTACATAGGAACTCGGCAGTGGCTTCGAATCCATATTGAGAGTTTTGAAGAATGACCTTGGCACGGATGTTCATCATCTTTGGGCCCTCTCCAAAGATTTTGGCTCCAGTGGTTTCCGCATCGGAACATTGTACACACAAAATACTCACTTGCTGTCGGCGTTGGCAAATCTCAATATATTCAGTAGTGTGTCGCATCCCATGCAAATGATTTTGTCAGAGGTTTTGACCGATGACAACTTTATCTATTCATTTTTGGATAGAGCCCGAGAAAAGATACGATACAGTTATTACTTTGTCTCCAAGAGATTGGATGAGATGGTGATTCCATATGTGAAAGCAAAGGCTGGGATATTTGTGTATGTTGACTTTTCGGCACTGCTTCCCAGTCAAACACCAGAAGGTGAAGCAAAGTTTGCGTCATTGTTAATGGACGCAGCTCACATCATCATGACTCCAGGACAGTCACAAAAGGATTTGAAACCTGGCATGTTCAGAATATGTTATTGTTCCGTAAGTTTGGATGTATTGGAAATTGCAATGAATCGACTGGATAAGATTGTTGGAAAGATTAGGAGGTGGCATTGGGACAATTTGAATGCCGACTCATTAACTGATATACTGTAATTTTGTACTGGTAGTTTGGATTTTTACACATTGTTGATTTGGTCCCAAGCTATCCTCTCCGCAACACTTGAAACAAGCTTCAATGGTATATTGCTTTCAACAGAAATAATCTTACACTGATCAAACTCAGCCTTTACAGATGTCACTTCGCCATCTCGAAATGAACTAATCTTTACATCAACTTTTCCATTGCGGCTATTGTCTGTGTATGGTAGTTGAACTGCTGTAAACCTTCTCTTTAATGCAGCCCGTAGTATGTTGCGATGAATTCTAATACCAAGAGTTGTCGTGTGTCTAAACATAATTTCTAGCAGCCTGTTTTCGTCATCGGTGCTGTTTTCCCTACGGCATATACAATTAAGTGTGTGTGCAGGTCGGCCCTTCTTCATAACAATTGGGTTTACCCATGCATCAATTGCTCCGTTTTGCAAAAGTAGGTCGATTGCGTGAGCTAAAACCTCAGGTGTTGCATCATCTATATTTGCTTCCAGATGAGTGAGAGTATTGGTATCCCATTTTTCATCAGTTGCCATGCTGCAATTGGCGACACTGGCTGTTCAAGATTGTCAGTAAAATTGCGATGGATGGCATGTAAGATAACTGCTGTTTAATTTGATGTCTGTAAAAGCTTAACTTCCTTTCTCACCATTTTCTACCTCTCCATCCTTAGTTGCATCTTCACTCTTTGCATCAGCCTGATTATGAGTCTCATCTCCAAGCACAAGCCTCAATATATTGGCATGTTTCTCAAAATCCTTAGTCCCAGCACCAATTCCGACAGCTCTGGGTGTAAAATTTGGTGGACGTCCTGCCAACTGTTTAGGCTGCCAATAACTTCGCTTACTTTCGTATCTCAAGTGAGCACCAGTCAATACTCGAAGTAATGCAGCCGCAGTAGGTGTAACCAGCTCTCCAGTCACTCCTTTGGGTCCAGGACAAGTTGGCATTCCTACCATCAAACGCATTGTAGCCGGAGCAGGTACAGGCAGCAACCCGTGATCGGTCCATACGGTACCTTCCCCAAGTGGTAACCTAGAGCAACTCACTGCGCACCTTTTCGAACTGTCATCGACATCTCCCAAGTCGACACCCAGATGATGCAAAGCCAATAAGGTCCCAACAGTGTCCACTATAGAATCAACAGCACCCACTTCATGGAAATGAACGGAATCCAAATCTGTAGCTCCATGAGTGTGCATTTCAGCATGGGCCAATTCGGTAAAGGCAGCAATAGCAGCTGAGGCTACAAGGGGTGGAATGTGTGTATTGTCTGCTTCACGGAGCATTTTTGTAATTTGGGTGAGGTTGCGAAGCTTGGAATGATTGTGCGAGTGTGAGTGACCGTGAGAATGAGAATGGCTGTGGTTATGTTCGTGAGGATCTTCTTTTTCGTGAGAATGAGAGTGTGAATGGGACGAGTTGTCTTCCTCGTGATTGTGGTGGTGCTATGACATTAGATGTGAGCAGGGTAGAAATCAAAATTGAACAACATGAAGGAATGTATTGCTTACTGCATGTTCATGTTCATGCTTGTGCTCGTGATGATTATGATCCCCTGCGTTATGGTTGTGATGGTGCTGGATAAAGGTAAAGGATAGAGCAGATGCATGTGTGCCATGTGAGTACTGATAAAACAGTCAACAAGTCCAGAACGACTTTAACTTACTTCATGTTTATGCTCATGCTCATGCTCATGTTTATGTTCATGCTAGATTCAGAATACAAAGAACGGACAATGGTCAAATCACAAGGATATATCACTTGATCTACAAAGCAAAAACCAGAACTCAACTTACCGAATGATCCATCTCCACGGTCTCACCACCAGGAACAGGAGCAGCCTCATGATCATAAACACTCTTCACGTCCACCTTCCTCGCTGCAATCCGTCCAATACTCCTCCATACGCGATGCGAACTCAATTCAAACTCTCCGTTAAGTTCGGGCATGCCGTTTTCAAGACCCAAAGTGACGAGGGCCAGTAATTGTTGAGAGGGTGAATCTGGATTGGAATCGGATGTGATGAAGGAGAGACTGGCTTTTGGGAGGGAGTCAGCTGCGTCGAGGCAGGCGGCTAGCATCATGTCGCCGGCGGCACCGCTGAAGCAGTCGAAGTGGGCATGGTAGGGCATTGTGTTGTACTCTTTGTGTATTATTGGAGAAGATTGGAGATCATTGGGCTCGTGGCGGAAACGAAACTGCCTTGAGGTGCAGTTGTTTTTGCACAATAGAAGTACCATATGTACTATTCTCATTAGTTTACCTGTCCAACTGAAACTCAAGTATATCTCCTCTCCTCCCCGCCGCGTCCTCTCCTCTCTCCTCTCGTTTCGGCCTCCTCTGTCGCTGTACCCTCTCTTCTCTCTCTCTCACCATGGCTCACTCTCACGACGACGTCTACGATCGCCAGATCCGCCTCTGGGGCGCTGATGCCCAGGCAAGTATAATGCATATCTTTGTCTGCGTCCCTAATCTCCCAACCAAATGCACATCTTTGTGCCTTTCTCTATCTCACACTCTCTCTCTGTTACAGAAACGAATGTCCAACGCCCACGTCCTCTACATAAACCTAACAGGCGTCACATGCGAAATGATGAAAAATCTAGTACTGGCAGGAGTCGCCGCGGTAGTCTGCGATCCTCGTCCCTATCCCGATGCCGTGCGCGAGGTACCCTCCAGTTTTTTCAAGGCATCGTCCATGGAGGCGATTATTGCCTCGCGAAGAAACTCTTCCAATAATAATGGAGAAGAAGAGCAGCAGTCGAAGAAGGTCAAATTGTTGAATACAGTAGCCGAGGCTGTAGCTCCAGAGATTGATGAATTGAACCCGTTGTTGATCGGGAGGAATTCTGTGGAAGAACGGCCTATTGCTTTGTTGCCAGAGGAATACTTTGGGCAATTTGATGCGGTTGTGGCAAGTCGATTGAGTGTGGATGAGGTGAAGCGTATTTCGTTGGCTATTGAAAACTATCATTCGGGGAAGAAGGAGTATGGAGATGGAGGAGGAGACGAGGATAACAATACCCTGTTTATTGTGACTGATACCTTTGGTTTGGATGGATGTGCCCATCTTGATTTTGGTGCCTCGCATCGCTATCGACGTGAATTGGGGAAGGATAAGTTGTCGGACCCTACAAAGATTGAACCGTATGTTTCTTTGGCGAAAATGATGGAGGTTCCTTTGGCGCAGGCGACGGGACGTTGGGATAAGATACCTCCGCGTATTTTGGTCTTGCAGCGTTTGCTTATGGATTATTGGAATGAGTCTAACAAGACTACCATTAGTAACAATGATGAAGCCAATGCAAGAGAGCGTTTTGTGGTCTTTGCCAAGAAATGGATGGATAGCAACAAAATTACCTCGGCATCGCTGGATATTGAGGGCGTGCCAATGAATCTTAAGCGTTTGGCTGCTATTGCTCTTCATCCTGAAGTTTCTCCGACAGCAGCAGTTTTGGGAGGTGTTCTAGGAAATGAAGTCATCAAGTCGTTGACAAGAAAAGGAGAACCTTCGAACAATGTATTGATGTTTTCTGGTCTGGATGGAGGCTGTCGTAGTTTCGTTCTTTGTCCGGCTGAGAATGCTTGAAGGACATGGAGCAAACTAGCATGAGCTGCTGCTGCATTGCATATCACATTGAGTAGACTTTCTATTCTAAGAGTACATAAATCATTCATCTGAATCTAAGTTGATAGTGACATCAAACTGGATTTAAATTCTCTATACGTACACTACATCTTCTGTAACTTTGTCTTGGCATCAACCATGAAGTTAAGGGAAACCGGTGCAAATAGTAAAATCTAAGCGTTTTGCAAAATCATATTCACTGTTGCAAAA
>JALLPI010001212.1:0-11204 GCA_036939935.1 Cyclotella atomus
GACAATGTTGGCATTTACCGATGTTGGCGGAGTACCATTTGCAATTTGCTCCAGTATCAACTCACAAACAAAGTGTGGCCAAGAACTTGCTCCTCCTCCTCGTCCACTGCCTTTGATTTTGCCGAAGATCACTGTTGCTGCTTGCTATAATACCACCTGCAACTCCTTTACTTCATTGTTCTTTTCTTCCACTTGTTGTTTGAGGTCCAATCGTTGCTGTTGTTCTTGCTTCAAACTTGCCTCGAGTTCTTTCACTCTAAGCTCTAGTGCACTGTTTATCTCCGCTACATCATCTGTATGTCTTGCAGATCTGTTGGCTTGTGCCACCGCCCGCTTGACATCGAGCTCCGCAGATACTGTACGGGACTTAAGTTCATCGACTGTGCTTGATAGGGTTGTTGTTTTACTTTTATGAGCATCGATAACACATGCATAGTGCGCCCTCTTGTTCAATCGAGCGTCTCTCGTTGCAAATTTGATTGCCGCGTCACTCGCCAGTATATGTCGATCCAACTCTCTCTTTGCATCGGCACATTGTTCAGTGAGACTACTGGGAAGCAAGGTGTTAGATCAAGTAGCGACGTTTAAATTCGGCAAGCAATTAGCATGTCACTTACTCCTTTTCCTTTCCCAACGAATCAATAGCATTCTGGAATCTCACTGTCTCTTTCATATGATCCCGCTCCAGCCGGTACCTCTCAGCATTAACCTTTGAAATAGCAATCCCATGTTGCTTCTCCAGCAGCAATATCCTTGACTTGGCTCTGGCTTTAACTCGTTTCACCTTGTCCTCCTTCCGAGCACGGAACTCAACAAATCTCTCGGTCCGAACTGCAAGCAGGTTGGCAGACTTCTCAGCACATGAGCGTTGCGCAATGGTGTATCCAACTACAGAATGTGTATCCCCCATACAGGTCGTAGGTGTGTCCGACCCATAGTTTTGACGTAGCTCTACAGGTTATGCTGTATCAGTAAGATACACCTGTATTTCTGCTAACACAGATGATTCAGACTAGGCTTGATGGAGCTGGTGGTGCGTCGGAGAAGGCCTCGGCGGATATAATCATGCAATGTGCTCTTGGAGATCCCCGTAACATGCAACAAACTGCAAAGAGTCTTGCGTTGGAGCCGGGGCACGCCACGGATCCTTTCAGAAAGGCCATCACCGGTGCAATTGTGTCTCCTTCCGGACCCTTTCTTGCGATGGGTGATCACTGGATCACCATTCAAGACTGCCTGTTTGTGTGTTTTCCAGATCTTTCTGATGGCTTTGTTGGATTTGTAGACATACTTAAGCTTAACCGCCTCAATTAACTTGTGACTCAACCTCCCATCGGCTTTCATGCCGGTGCTCAACATACATACAACCTCCAAATGCCTTTTCTTCCATCCAGGCACCTTGGGGGACCCAGGAGGGATGAGCGGAGCATGCACCATCATGGTTGTATTCTTGTGAATGGCCCGGCAGTGCAATGATTCCTGAAATGCACCTCAAAACTTGGCGCGTCTGTGGCCAAAATGGGATGCAGGCGCCTTTCAGAGCATAGACATATGTAATATCAAAATGCACAGAAAGATGTGACAATTCGAATGGTGTGAATTAGAATTTTTACGCCTAAATTTGACCTTAATCTTAATATCTGAATAGAAGTTGAACTTTTTTGGACAGATCAAGTACTTTATTTGTTTGGCAGACTTCTTCTATGCATATTGGTTGTGACTATCCTAGCTGTAACAGAGTAGCCATCATAGTCATGATGAGACATGGCGCTGCCCATCTACGGCAGGAGTTGCCCCGTTCTCTCGCTGCTAGAATTGCATCTGCTGCTTTGGCCTGCAAACATGAAGCTAAATCAAAACTGAACAAAACATGCAACATTCAATAATAGATTTATTGTAGCGGGATGTAACAATAGTATGATAAGCTTGTTTAGTCGCCGACACCCCTCCGGAAGTCTCTTTGTGGCAGTTGAAAACCTTTGTGCCACTGGTGTAGTCGCTGACACCCCTCCGGTAGTCTCTTTTGTGGCAGTTGAAAACCTTTGCCGAGGGACCCAGTCGCACACCCCAACAAAATATCTACTACAAAACTTAGGGGTCTGTAACCGTATCAAGTTTGTCGTCGTTCCCCCAATCAAAACATTTTCACGTGACATTTTTTAACAAAGTAAGAGCCTAATTATAAAAGTTAGTACTATTCGTATCAACCTTAGGAAGGATTGCAAAGGTGTGTCCTTTGCATATAATTCGTATTTTCCGGAGGAGGTGCTTCTGGTTTTTATAGACCACCACATCATATGTACCACATCCATATTATTAAGCGGGCCCTGTCTTGTCTCTGTCTGTGCGTGTTTCTGTGTTAGTGTCAAAAAGATATGAAAGATACCCTAAATAGGTATCTTGATGTCAGAAAGTTGGCAAATGTAGGTAGACATATTCCTACTTGACTACTACTTACTGACAGGTAAATATATTTCCCTTGGGGGACGCTGCGCTCCCCCATGCCCCCTAGCAATATTGTGCTTCAATAATGAGGTGTGGAATATATTTTCCCCTGTGAGGGATGCTGCGCTCCTCCACGCCCCCTAGCTTCCCAAATGGAGTGTGGGTATTATATTGTGTGTTATGTACGCATTGAGTGAGTGTGATGGAATGTCCCAAAGGGCTAGCTGGAGGGCGGAGCCCGGAGGCTAGTCAAAACTCAAACGTAAATATCGCATTCTTAACTTCGTGGATTTGACACACTTCCTAACAACTTATCTGGTGCATTCTTCTACCAGAACACCATTGATGACCACTGTTTCAGTCTCAACTTCTTACCCAAAATGATGCATCAACTTGGAGACAAGAGGGAAGATGATGATGGCTCTCAATTTCATCTGTTTGGGTCCGGCTCAATTTGTTTCTGTGCTTACCACAATAAGGGTTGATTGTCGTGTGTTTATCAATGAATAGATGACGTAGTAGTCGATCAGATAGATAAAGCAAATCCCTGGTGGTCTGGGAGAGAACAGAGGACTGCCAATTGAGCGGTTGCACCAGATCGGAAATCGAGTCACAGATTCGGAGGCAAGAGCAAATGCCAGGGCACGACCAGAGCAATGGATTGCATACGCTAATGTATGGCAAGAATCGATCAAATCAGGGAGGGCACTGCTCAGACTTCAAGACGGTGGAGGAGAAACGCAGCACACTATATGGTACAATGCCCAGAGGAGAGCTACTCCCATCATCAACAGATTCTGCCAAAAGGCGATGAGGCAGCGGACTGCGTAGAGGCGCCATCAGTGTGAGAGAATTGATCTGAGGAGGAGGTTGACGGTTGATTGCTCAATAGGAATTTGCAAATGTTAGTGTAATTCATAAAATATAATTATCGGTGAATGCATTGAGCAGTGATATTATATTTAATAACTTTTACGGTACCTCTAAAAAGGAGTCTTTCCACATGACATATGATGACGTAGCCAGATGGAGGGTCCCCTACGTTTTGGCAGGTTGTGAAAGCTATCTCATGGCACGGCATCGGCCATCCACTTCTCTTGTTTCTTGTGTTACCAGAATTTTCTCTATGGTGGAGTGTTGAGCAATAGCACCATTCAAACTCTAAATACTAATTCCTACAAATGCTGTCTGGATGTCTAAGGAAATAATCCTCAATAAAAACATTTGGGAGTCTAAGGGAATTGGGAGCTCATAGGAGAACAACCATTGCCTCATTATTTTTGGAAGGTGTATTCACCTCATGCAATGATGTCGGCGGGGTCTTAGTTTGTAGTAAATACTTGTCCCCTTCAACACCCTTTTTCCAACTGGCAGTCTTTTGGCGGGTTGGGGTTATAGCCGGTAGTTTTGCAGTTAATTGATGGAGGAATTGTACCAGCAGAGAAGCCCCCTTCTGTTCACTGCTTTAGTAGGGGGCATTTAAGCTATTGACAGTGATAATGAAGCAGTATGGGTGAAGTTGACAATGTGGTGGATGTTGCATAACACATTATAGCCCAGCTTTCAAAGGAAGAGATTACAGAAATCTGCTGACCAAAGTTAGCAAAGATTTGTGTAAAAATCTCTAATTTTTGAAAGTTGAGTTTATTGATTCTTGAAACAAAGTAGGTAGAGTTACCCAAGTTATAGAGTTAGGCCATAAATAAATAAATCTAAGTTACCATTTTCATTTTCAGAGCTAAGAGTTAGGATTAGATAATGAACACTGACTCTAACTCTGGAGTAAACTCTAACTTTTTTGATCTTTTGTATGTCCCACGGTGGGCCTTGTTCTCTGTTTTCTTGAATCTTTCCGGTAGAGAGTATGACAAGATGAGACATGCAACATATGAGTACCTAAGAACTAGGTTGCAAATTCTGGCAGAATTCCAGTCGGAATTTCAATTCCGTCGCTGATTCCGGCTTTTTTGGGGCCAGAATGTTACGATTGAGGTTTCGACGCTCCACCAATTTTTGAATGACCCACTTTCACACATCAGCCGATTTGACCCCCCCCCCCCCACTGCGAAGCAGGCCTAATGATTGCGGAGGACTTCTGTATCATTTTTTAGCCTTCGCACCTCAAAGCAAAGCCAACATCAAGAAAGTCTCAGTTGAGTTGCGTCCGGGTTCCGACCCATAAGCGACCGAAACGGCGACCGGAATTTGCAACCTAGCCTAAGAAAGTAGATCCTCACACTCACAAAGATAAAAAAGTATCAATGGATCTATTTCTCATTGGAGAATAGGTACAGACACTGCTGCTAGAATGATTGTAATTGTAGGTGGCCCCTAGGACTGCCACTGCCAGGAGAGCATCTGACATTGTACCGATGGATCTTGATCTTAGGTACATGCTGCTACTGGGCTCTAGTAGCTTATTGATGGCATTTGGCGGACAAGAGGTGTGAACTGTGAACCAATAACCAATGGCGAGACGGCAAGAAGGAGAAAAATCCAAACTATGTTGTTACAATCTCTGCAAGTTCTTCAACAGGCTCCGCTCCACCTGCCTGGACCCTGGACCTATGGTGAGGAGCTCCATCAATACCATTCACTTGTCATTCATAGTTGAAGCAAATCCACAGCAAGTTTAGTATTCATGGGCCATGCCTTAAGACAGTTTGCTTTCTATGGTACACAACCTTTCCACTTACTTTGATGGACAGCGCCGCACTCCAACACTGTACCAGGTGTCACAAAGCAATAGAAAGTCACGTGATTCACTCACGTGAAATGAACCTGCCGATTAACTGCCGACGCCGGTCGAGCTATGTGAGGAAGAGCAATGGATTAGTCAAAATGTCTCGTATAGTATGGCACCGTCGTGACCTCCGCCTTTTCGACAATGAACTTTATCACAATGCCAAAAAGATCTACTCAGTTTTTGTATTCGATCCCTCAGATTATTCTCTCCGCTCCACAGGCATTTCCGATGGAAATGGTGGTCAACTTCAGAGTGTAAAACATGGTCCCCATTTCTCGAGCAGGCTTATCAGTGCAGTGCATTCCTTGAGTGGTAATCTACAATCACTGGGAGGCGATCTGATCATCAGGATCGGAAATCCTGTTGATATCATCCCAAAGCTAGTTCAAGAGCTAAACATTGAAGAAGTGGCATGGTCAGAAGTACCTGGATATTATGAATACGAGCAATCAAACGCGTTGAAAAAGGTTCTCGTGTTGGATTTCCAGCGTAGGTGCAAGTTGTTTACTACTTGTTCATTGACATTGGTTCATCCAGATGATCTGCCAACTAATGTGCACGTTTGGAATAGATTGGCTAGACCAAATGAAAAGCAGAAGCGAAATGGAAAAGTTGGTAAATCTGAGTTATCTGCGAGTAAAAGCAGTTGCAGCTGCAGTACAGCCTATCCTAACGTGGTCAATATATCCCCAGCTAGGTTTGAAGGCATGCCAGTAATCATGGGTGATTTTAGAAGAGTGGCTCGTACTACTACATCGCCCAGAGAGCTCTTCCCTTATCCTGATTCAGATTGCCTTACAAAAGAGTTCTCGAATGGAGATTTAGGAGAAATTCCCTCACTGGTGGAACTGATGAAACCTCTACTTGACTCATCTGAACCAATACTTGGGTGTATAACAAAAGAGCTGATAGCAAAGCTCGTACAATCTGCAAATGCAATGCCACGCAGCAATCAAATCGAAGAGCAATCACTGCATCATCTTCGAGACTTTGTGAGGAATCACGCAGCGAATGCAGACAGAAGTTTATGCGATGTATCCAACCACCATTCTTCTAAACTCAGTCTACCTCTTGCCTTGGGGACGTTGTCTCCACGTCAAGTGTACCATTGCGTTAAAGAAGAACAAAGTCGTCTCGAGCAAAATGGATACGATGCAGCTGATATCAATTGGCTAATTTCCCACATGGAGATGAGAGACTATTTTCTATTCAATCACTTTCGCCAAGGTAGATCTTCGTACAATCTGCATCCTATAAAGCCAGTACACAAGCCAGACATGCCACGGAAATGGCTACCTTTGTCAGAGAACAAAGAAAACGTTATAAAATAGGCCAGTGGCCAGACTGGTCTACCCATGGTGGATGCTGGCATGAAAGAACTGGTTAGTACAGGATATACATCTAATAGAGTGAGGCAAAATATGGCGTCGGTGTTAACCAAGGATCTTCATCTGGATTGGAGACTTGGAGCAGAATGGTACCAGCTCTGTCTTGAAGATCATTGTGTGGCAGGTAAGCCAATCATTTTGAGTTCGTTGATATCATTGGTTTTGTTATATTATGAATGAACACGTTCTCTGCACTCTCTATGAAAGCAAATTATGGAAACTGGGCGTACTTTTCAGGTGTGGGCGGAGACCCGAAGAACCGTCACTTTAGAACAACTAGTCAGTTATTGAGATATGATCGACATGGAAAATACATTCGCAAATGGCTTAGAATTCTTTCCGAGGATGCAGAAGCAGCACTGAGACCTTGGGCCTTTGAAAAGGACTGGCCCGCTCTGATAATTGACCCATATACTCAGCTGACTTGTCATTACAAAGAACGGTTAGACTCTACTGGTAGTATTTTGCCGCTGCCATCAGATTAACGGTATTGCTAGATACTTAACTACAGAAGAAGCTTATTGATTACAAAATCGTGTTAATATTTGCTTTGTGCCTATCCAGTTGTTTTTGTTGATGTTGTTGTTTGAGCTGTCAGTACATATCATCATCTTCGTCATCTTCAAGGTCCTCTTCTTCATAGACCAAATCCAATATATGCTTGTAATCATCTCCCAATAGCTCCAAAATTTCTTTCCAAAGTGGTTTTGATCTCATCGGCCCCAATCTGTCTCGGTTTCGAAATATTACATCCTTTGAAACCTGAGCAACAATCCAAGTTTCGTCCATTATCTCCTTCTCCAATTGTGATGGCAGCCACCTCGTATCTTTGAAGAAGAACTTAAAATCAAAACCAGTCAATGGCTTCTCCAGTCTTGGATCTGTCATAGCAGCCTTCACTTCACATGGATCCCCTCCCCAATACAAGCCATCACACATACTCAAAGGTTGTGAACCATTGACATATGGACACATGTGTAACATCTCCAAAGGCAATTGTCTCCTGTTTATGTTTGAATTGTCAAACACTGTAATAGAATCTTGCGATGTAATCACCGTGCCTGTACCCCCTTCCCACACCGGCTGGATGAAGAATGCACCCAGTTCTGATGTTTTATTCCACTCAGTTGCCAGGTCACCAATCAGAGCACCAGATCTTCGATTCACAGTAACAGCCTTACATCCCATGACTGGATCTCGATCAATCAAGAAAAGAACAGGCAAAATGGTTGCCCGTCGATCAGCCCCCTGATCAGGAGTAGGTGGAGACATGATACCAAACTTGGCAAGCAAGGCGGGGCTGACACCACTCAATTGAGGTGCCGTGGGGAAAGGATCGTCAAATAGCCCGCCCATAAAACCACCCTTATTGCCCTTTTTCTTCTTACCAACACGCTCGGCAATATCGGGATAAAACTTGGCTGGATTTGCAATCAACACCACTCCATCTTTTAATACATCATCGAAATCTAGTGGTTCGCCAGTAGCTTTATCAATGTGCGGTATGGGCTTGCTCCAGTTCTCTTCCTCCCATGTCTTGTCTGCCCCACCACTCTTCTTTTGTCGAGCCTTGGTTTGTGCAAATTTGATAAGTTCATCAACACTGGAGAAGGTTGCGTCTCCTACATCCAAGTCTTCTTCTTCTTCATCATAATAATCATCCTCGTCGTCTTCCTCCTCCTCTTCTTCTACTTGACTCATTCTAGCACGCAAACTGGCCATAAGATCAACTGATTCTGAGTCCCTTGCTTTTAATTTCTTCTTGTCGTCTTGATTCGGATCTATGAAGGAGCCAATCTCTCCAAAATCTTGAAAGTCGTCATAGAAGCTTTCCTCATCAAAATCATCGTAAAAACTGGACGAGAGCTGTACACGTGGGGGAGCATTGTTCTTTGTCAGTAGTAATCTGCGACCCCACTGAAATGGTGGAGGCGAAGTTGTGTATAAGTAGCAGTTAGCTGTGCACAAGACGGAGGATAGAATGAGTGGCGTGTATTTGCAATGATGTGGGTGCACCATTATTTTGTGACTGGTGTGTTTTATGGCTCGGTTAAGAGCCCTCGATTCTTGATGATCCGCAGAGAGAACTAAAATGCTCCAGATATTGAGCTCTGTTTTCTGGCCGCTGCTGCTCTGCTCCAATATTAGGGGGTCCCTTGTTTTTTCAACAGCGGTTTGCGTCTTGCGTCTTGGCTGCGTTTGCTTTGTTTTTTTTGGTTGGTTGTGAATCCTACATAAGGTGCGAGGAATTCAATGATTCCCTGTTTTTTTCTGACATCTCCTTCAACACTATTTTGGTGGTCAAGTAAAAGTGCTGCTTGAGATCTTCATGCTTTTCTTTTTGCCCAAAACCGCCGTAGGCCGTAGGTACTTTAGGGTACTTTTAGACCGCCCACACATCAACCATGAAGTATCTTTCCGCCGCACTGCGAGGAGCACTGGCTCTCTCCGTACCATCCACAACCACAGCCTTTCTCTCCCCAGCCACTCAGTCGATCGAAGGATCAGCAGCAGCAGCAGCAGCAGCCAACACCATCCGTCAATCCTCATCTCTATCAATCAAAAAACGCGGCGAAGGCTACGGCCCACCCCTCGACAACATCAGCCAGACCGTCGGTAATACACCTCTCGTTAAAATCTCCGATCGTATAGCTCCACCCGGTCGTACAATCTATGCGAAATGCGAGTTCTTCAATCCGCTTTCGTCGGTGAAAGATCGTTTGGCATTGAGTATTATTGAAGCTGCGGAGAAGGATGGAAGTTTGAAGCCTGGGATGACTGTTGTAGAGGCTACTTCTGGTAATACTGGTATTGGTAAGTGTCTCACATTTGAGAAATGCTGTGATTTGTGTAAGTTGTTTGTGAATGACCATCTCTGACGGATGTTATTTTCTTGAAAACCTTAAGCTGTTGCCATGATGTGCGCTCAGCGTGGCTACCCCTGTGTCATTACCATGGCCGAACCCTTCTCAGTAGAACGAAGGAAATTGATGCGTATGCTCGGTGCCAAAGTAATTGTGACACCCAAAGCAGGTAAAGGAACGGGTATGGTTGAAAAGGCCAAAGAGCTTGCCGAGAAACATGGCTGGTTTTTGTGTCATCAGTTTGAAACGGATGCTAACTGGAAGTTCCATTATGAAACAACCGGGCCTGAGATTTGCAATGATTTGAAGGGTATGAAGTTTGATTATTGGGTTACTGGCTATGGTACTGGGGGCACGTTTCATGGTGCAGGAAAGTACATCAAAGAAAACAGTCCAGGTACCAAGATCATCCTTGCCGAGCCAGGAGCTGCAAACTTGATTGGGTCTGGTATCTCCACGGAGCGTAATGATGATGGCTCACCCGCTTCCAGTCATCCTGCATTTAATCCTCACCCTATTCAAGGCTGGACTCCAGATTTTATTCCGCTAGTACTTGAAAAGGGACTTGATCAAAGCATCCAAGATGAAATGGTGGATATTCCCGACGGTGCGGCGGTTCAAATGGCACAGGCTCTAGCAAAGAATGAAGGTATCTTGACTGGCATATCTGGAGGTGCAACAATGTGGGCTGCTGTCGAGACTGCAAAGAATGCACCTGAGGGTTCAGTACTGGTGGCCATGCTTCCGGATACTGGGGAGAGGTACTTGAGCACTCCGCTCTTTGCAAGTATTGAGGCTGATATGAATGAGGAAGAGCTTGAGATTGCTAGGTCTACTCCCAACTTCATTTTGGAGCCTTCTGGTGAATGAAAATAGATAGTGTTTGTATTCATGATCGACAACGAACAAGTATGATGTATTTCATATAATAGGTTTACTTCCAGACCTTAACCTTAATGTTTCTATTCATTATCAACAATCTACAAGCCATATTACACTGTAGTTCAGGAAGAGCGCAAATTATTTGGTTCTCAAATTTTTCATTTCTCGGTTCTCAAGTTGCATTGAGAACAGCCGAAACGGCCGATTTGAAAATGCTCCGTGTTCAGTGTTCAGCGTTAGCAGACGCATCGGGTAGACACTAGCTGTACTTGGCTGTATAGACTTTCATTGTTGGTTGAAATGCATAACTTTGAACATAGAGTATTGGTGGTTAAGCAGCTATGTTGTTTTCTGTTTTCTTGTCTACAACAGCCATCGAACTCTCAGGCTGTGGACCGCAACCGATGTCAAACGATTTGGCTGCAATTTGACATCGTCTGCGGTCACAGCGGTTGAATTGGCACGTGCATGTCCCGCAGCGGCACTCAAAACTCAAAACAACTTCGGTTATTCAAATTCTCCGCATTTGGTACGCCTCGACGCCGATGGCCAACGCATCAAAAGACTCATCACTGATTGCGACGGCACGCTAACAACAGCACAAAACAAATCGAAAACTCAGCAGCAGTGTATCTCTGCCACACAGCAAAAAGCAACACCGGATCGACCGCTGCAACGTCAAATGAAAGTCGCTTGGCTTTCCAATTATTTCAATTGCAGACGCAGACAATGGCCGCTTATTTGATTTTTAAACTCACATGAACATCCGCCGTTTCGGCTGTTCTCAACGCAAGTTGAGAACTGAGAACTGTTTTGAATGAGAACACATAGATTTAGAGGTGTGACAGCGTGCTTCATGAGCTAACAAAAATTTTGTAT
>JALLPI010001213.1:0-24123 GCA_036939935.1 Cyclotella atomus
TGTATATCTATTGTGCCGTTCTCTTTGTGCCGTTCTCTCTCATAAATTGACAAGATGAAGCTGAAGCTCTACATCATTCCGCCGCTGCTGGCATCCCTAGTACCCTCAACAAAGGCATTTGTCGAGCCCGAATCGACCTTTGGCACATCTCTCATCGAAGCTGCCAATTCCACCAGAGCAAGTGCGGGTACCACCTTTTATTTTGGCGACGAGATCCCCAATGAATCTTCTGCAAATCTCTTCGAGCACCTGGATTTCAGCGGTGCAACGTTTGATGCACGATCTGGCAAGGTTGCAAACATCGATTTGAGCGTGCCAATCCTTCCTGGAGATGGCAACAATCTCTTGTGGAGTGTGGGATTTGCAGATTCGTCGGCGGGTAAGCCTGAAGATGCTGCCGAGTGGCAAGCTGTTGGGGCGAATGCAGTACAGGATTGGATCTACTCCAATCAGCAAGAATTGGGCATCGATGCTTCCGAGTTGTTTGCATCGGCATCAGCATTCAATGGAGAGGACGAAACAGCCGTACGAAGTGCTGCTCATGGCGACGGAGACTTGATTCAGTTTTCACTTCAGAGAACTTTCAAAGGTGTTGTTGTGCGGGGCAGTAGAGCCAGTGCCACTATTAAAGCTGGCAATTTGGTCAATGTTGGGTTTGAGTTGTGGAGTGACATTGCCAGTGACTTTGACGTGCTACCAAGGTTAGTTTCAAAAGGCATATTTATGTGTTTGCCATTCCATCAGGCATCTAAAACCATCTGTTCCAACTCCACAGGATTACTGCACGTGAAGCTTATCAGATTTTGGCACGAAGTACCGGATACGAATTGAAGAAAGGGAGATCATGCAAGGTATGATCGAGACTTATGTTGAGTTACTCATTGCATCTATAATATAATAACTGATTCTGTTTCCATGGCTGTGTGTGTTCAGCCGGAGCTTCAAATCCTTACACAAGCCGCAGGGGAAGTTCCGATATTTAGTACCAAAGGGCTCCGTGCCAGTTCTTCATTCAAACAAACTAATCCAGAAGTTGGCCAAGGTTACACAACTTCCCTTGTTTGGAAGGTATGCCCAACTTTCAAGGGCCAAACGATTGAAGAGTTCGAAGCCCTTGTAGACGCCAAAACGTCGACCATTTACTCCTTTCGAGATACCGTTGAATACTACCAAGCCAAGGGTGATGTCTATCCACTGTCCAATGATGGCAAGGATGAAAATGGGCAACTTCAGCTTGACTGGCCTATGCCTTTCGCTCAAGTTGGCTCTGAGGTCACTGATACAGGTGGGAACTACTTCAATGGAGGGACTGTGAGTGCGTATCTATATGGACCTTATGCGAACATGGTTGATTCATGTGGCAGAGAAATTTTGACCGGAAGCAATGGGGTTGATTGGGGTGGTGATAAAGCCAAAGGAGACTGCGGAACTCCGGGATTTGGAGGTCCAGGTGAGTTTGATTTCCCTTTTCACCCGCCACACAACGTAAAGAAAATTATATAATGTTGTTTCACTTCAAGGCAACACGCATGCATCTCGCTCTGGCTTTTACGAGCTTAATAAGATAATGGAAATGGCAAGATCCCACCTACCTTCCAATTCTTGGCTTCAAAAACAGCTGCTCGCAGTGATGAATGTCAATAACAGCTGTAATGCCTACTGGAATGGGAAGAACATTTACTTTTATCGAAGTGGAAATGGCTGTGGCAACACAGGCGAAATCGCTGCTGTGGTAGATCGTGAGTGGGGCCACGGAATGGACGCTTGGGATGTCGCTAGGGGCATATCACAGCCATCAGGTGAAGGAATAGCTGATGTCTATGCGGCTCTACGTCTCAATGATAGTTGTATCGGGCGTGGGTTTTACCAAAAGCCTTGCGGTGGGAACGGAAACGCTTGTCTTAGTTGCACCGGTGCGTACTGTAATTATTCTTGGTCTAAACGTGTCTTTGCTTTCCTAAATGAGTCTATCTATTTAGGAGTCAGAGATATTGATTACATGAAACGCAAGAATCAATCACCCAGCACCTTTTCATGGGCGGACAAGAATTGTAATGGAGGTATGTATTGGCTGTATGTTTATTACCTGATTATTCATTCCTAACATTTATATTTTGCTGCATGTCATAGTGCACTGTTTGGGATATGTCTATTCCGAAGCGATCTGGTCTTTGTATAAGAGACATCTACAAAGCCCTCCTTACAACTATGACGAAAATACTGCGTAAGTGCTTCTTCTGTTATTGCTGGGCACTCTGACATGGTTTAAAGTCTAACATTTGTATTTTTCGATCTACGAAGGCTTGAAATCACCACGAGGCTGACTTATATTGGTGCGGGTAACGTTCAGACATGGTTCGAAGGTAGTCCGGGCAGTGGAGGATGTGGTACTTCCAGTGGTTATCGTCAATTCCTCCTCGCAGATGACGACAACGGTAACGTGAATGATGGCACTCCGCACATGGTTGCAATTTACAACGCGTTCAATGAACAAGAAATTGCATGTAAGAGTCCTACTGTGAAAGATTCCGGCTGCGCAGGAAATCCAAATCAAGCACCGATCGTAACTGCGAGTCCAGGAGATATGCGCGCCACACTATTCTGGAATGGTGTTTCAGGTGCATCAAACTATGAAGTATTCCGAGCCGAAGGCGTAAATGGGTGTTCACAGGGCAAAGTTAAGCTTGCCACACTCTCTTCGAATGATCGCTCATATGCAGACACTGGTTTGCAAAATGGCCGAGAGTATTACTATATAGTCATTCCAAAAGGTCCTAATGCAGCTTGCTTTGGTAAGTCCGAGCTCTATTCGGACAAATAGATCCGACAACATGCGATCTAACCTCGATTTCGATACAACAGGACCAGCATCTCAGTGTACAACTGTAGTTCCATCAGAAAGTGGTGAGTAATATGAATATTAGATCTCGAACTGTCTCGATACTTACGATAACTGACAACTTCCTATTTGCAAATGCGAAGTTACAACTACAACATCCACCACAACTAGCTCTGTCACAACAAATGTAAGTGGTTCATTTGATACTCCGAACACAAGGAATTATATCCTCATTAACTCTCTCGTTTGGCATGCCAGCCCACTTCATCCACTCCCTGCGGAAACGGAGTATGTGAGCTGTCCAAGAATGAGACTCCTTTGACTTGCTCAAATGATTGCATTGTACAAGAGCTTGCGCTCTCATCTGGTGCCGATAACAACAAAGCTATGATGTTCGCAGCCACTCCCGTCAAAGATGTGTCATTTGCATCAATTGGCATAGTGGGAAAGAAAAATGGCAATTCATTGATACGGATTTACACTAGAGCTGGATCTTATAGTGGATTCGAATCCAGTTCTAGTGGATGGGAGCTTTGCTTCAACCAGTCGGTCGGACTACAGCTTGGTGTACCAACATTTATCGATTTGACTTGCTCCACTCATACTCCTGCTGGTACCATCCGATCATTTCACGTGTACTCGAAGAATGGAATGAACATTCAGACGGGGACGTCGAATACATCCAATACCTTACTACAGGTTAGCGAATCTGTCATGTTGAGGGATTTGTTTAAACAGGTGCAGGGTACTGGAATCATGGCTGGATCTTTGAGGTGAACAATATACATTTTTCACGCCTGACTTTTGTGTATCAAATCAAACTCATTCATTGCTCATCATAACAGGTTTTATGAGGCATCTGCCAATTAATCACAGTTACCTTCAAGACATACAGAACAATTGGAAATATGATTACATATGTTAGGATTAGAATAGTTATTGTAACATCGCTAAAAGTAAAGAGCATCTTTCGATTGGATTAAAACAAACTGCTCTCTAGAGAGAGAGAGATGTTGTGTTTGTTGGATTACTGAGATAGCTAACAGTTAAAGTGCATGTATTATTACCACTGTGTATCAGAAACCTACGAAAACATATGGTAGGTAAGTAGTAAGTACCTCTTTTGAAAGAATTTCTTAGAATTTGCACATCGTAGAAACGTTTCTAAAATCCGCCGGAAATGACATCTTGCTCTCTTGCTAACCATACCACCCTGTGATCAAACCCATCAGCACCATCTCTACCGCCGACCAACCGCATCTCGCAGATATCATTCCTGATAGATTGATCGTATCCTGGACACAACGACATCATGAGTGACAATAACGCCTTATTAAAGGGGATGCTTGGGATTCAGGGAGAAAATGGTGGTGGTGCCGCTGATAAGAAGAAAGATGGGTAAGTTTCACTTGATTGTGTCACACGGTAGTTAGTCTAGTGGACATGTGGCTTCATTTACGATTGGAATAAATGAGATGTGAAGATGCATGTTGATTTTGTTATTTTCTGAGCGGGGGAGATAATGGGTGTGCATTAATCTCAACCAGTCTTGTTACAGCTTAAATGGTGGTGAATTCTTCACTATGAACAATGAGATCTTGAACGTTAGGAAATCCACTAGATGTGAAAATTTGAATGGACTTTTTGTTGACTTGATCGGGCAGCAACCGACCAGTAGATATTCGGATTTTGCTTTGTTGTGACTTGAGTTGTTACTTGATTCAATGTTGTAATTACGTTGGGGTGTACTTTTTTGGAAATAGAAAGATGGCATCATCTGTCAGCAAAAAGTTCTGTTTTTGTTTCCTTTGATTGCACGGGTATTTTGAGGACATTTGTCACTCTTCCATGGATGTGAAGTTGACATGTGTCAACAAGATTTGCAGTTTTGCTTTATCACGTTTTTTTAACATCTTCCTTTGATCTCACACTCTTTTCACCTGTGCAACACAAATGTTGCAGAGACAAAAAGGTCAAGCCCAAAGGGCCAAAGCCAGCCAACAAAACTCCTCCCAAAGCAAGGAATCCAAATGATTCAACTCAAACTACTGCCGCTAAAACCACAAGGGGGAAACGTGGTGGAGGCAAGAGGAACAACAATATCGAGTCGGGAGACAACATTAGCGAGGAAAATACAGCTGCTGCTGCTGCCAAAACAACCAACAACACCTCAGCCAATAGTGGAAAGAAGAAGAGGAATAAAATGCGTGATAGCCAAGGAGGGAATGACGATGGTGACAAAAAGACACCCAACCTCAAAGATTCTAAGCAGTTCAACTCCGAACATCATAATGCCAAAAACTATGCCTGGAGTGCATTTCAGAGTAGTCCCGATCCCAGTGCTCTGCCTGATATTGGAGGTTTGTTTCTTGGTGGTAGTAGTGGGAATGATGAATCAAAAGAGTCTGGAGCTGCAGAGAAAAATGAAGATGATGTGGGATCTAGTAGTACCAACCTTGATTCGAGCTTGAATTTTGGACCTCCCTCGGATCGTATTCGTGGATCTCTTGTGAACTCCATGCTGGCTAAGACTGATGGCGGTGTAAATGCCGGAGAGGCGTTGTTGAAGTCATTGACGAGTCCTTCCAGACAGTCATTTTCAAATCCTATGCCTGCTGTTCACGAGCAATTTCGTACTGCGGAGAGTCTGGAAGCAGAGATGTTGTCTCCCTCTTTGAAGCCGGAGGAAAAGACTGAGGCTGAGCAGTCAACTTTGCATCAGCTCGATTTGACAGAAGGAGCTGCTGAAGAGAAGAGTGGCACCGAAAAAGCAATTAATGAGGAGAAGAGGGATGATACCGAGCGAGCCAACGAAACTGCAGTGCCCCAGACAGAGTCAGTTAGTCCAAATCCAGCTGAACAATCACCCCAACCACCCATGAAAAAGGAGTATCCCGATGCAATAACTCAACTCATGAATCCTGGTTTTGGCGGCGGTGGTTACGGAATGCATCCACCCATGCATCATCCTCAGCATGCACCTTATCACTACCCCTTACACCATGGTCCACCTCCTCCAGGGCCTTACCATGGACATCATGCACCTCTTTATCCAATGCCGCATCACCCACATCATCCCTACCACCCAATGCATCATCGACCTGGTTTTACAACAATACAAGTTAGAGTGCCACAGTCACTCCTTCCTGGGAACATGATGATTGTCGAAGGCATGCAAATTCAGGTTCCTCCGGGCGTTCCTCCTGGCGCAATAATCCCAGTCAATATTCCCATCCCTAACCCTCAACATTACTACGGGCACCCACCCCATCACCCCCCAAACTTTCCCGGCGGCTTTTCTCCTCACCCTATGCACCCAGGGCAACATCCTATGATGCATCAACATCATCAGATGCCACCGCCTCCTCCGCCGTCACAACCTCAGCAACATCAAAATCAGGCAGCCGGTGGCGCACCTGAAAGCGAATCATGGGCTGCAAAGGCGGCAAGGGGACCTGCTCAAGAGGCGGATAAGGCAAGAAAAAAGGATGATAAACTGAAGGAACACAATACGGAGTCAAAAGAAAATTGAGAGAATGATACACGTGGCAAATAATATATATGATAGATGTGGCAGAGCTAGTGAATGTTTGACATCAATATACATCATTGGAGACTTGAGAGTTTGGGAGTGGAAATACAGTGTGCGTAATAAATCAGTAAAGTACATCTTAGATTTAGATCTCATGTCACGATAGAGGCGGTTAGTCGGAATTGATAGCGCCCAAGTTTAATGAGTCATATGTATTTTCATTCTGTTGAACTGAAGAATACTCGATTTCCAATGCATCCAAAGTGAGTTGAAAGTTGGCAAGTCTATGCTCTTTATTCATTCCGTTGTCTAAGAGATCACTGATGACATCAATGACCTCTTGTTCAGTTGTTTCTCCTTGAACGAATCTATCCAGTGCATCACTGTATAAGGCATCTGACTGTGCATATTCGACCTAAGAAAAGACGTAAAGAAAGAAATGGTTAGACCAAGAGTTAGACCAAATTATGAATAGAACCACCCAAGAATAGTCTAACTTACCCAAACAAACATGCCCGTAATCCACATCAAGGTATACGAGAAACTACCTGAGCATACCGATGACGGATTCTTGCAAAAGTCGACACCTGGAAATACATCACTCAAGTAATAGTTTAGTTTGCCAAACAAGCAAACTCCTGCTGCTCTTGCAGAACCTCTGCCCCACCAACAGCACTGTTCAACTAGAAGAAACAGTATATGAAGTGAATGCCTTGGAATGCCCGAAAGAAATCGAGGGGTACTATTGGATACGGTTACTTACCATCTGTTCTCCCTACAGCGTTGGCTAGAGGAACGTCGTTATGGATTGTATTGTCCATTGAGTCGTAGAACCCAGTACTAACAATTCACAATAGATGTTTATGGAAAAGGTGAGAGATACAAATTTGACTGAGACCTTGGCTGATTTATCATCGTGACTTACAATGGGAAGTACGGCCTGGGCCCACAGAAGAAAGGTGGAGGACGTGCATCGGCACTTTCACTGGCCACACCAGTCATTTGCATAGATGGATCAGGTTTACACTCCATGTGGGCTTCGTCTTTGTTACATCTCATATCTTGGTGCATACGTCACAAGTACACGAAAGATAGGTTAGAACTTATTGGACTTTCAACACATGTTTCATTACCAAATTCATCATACCTTGGTAACTGAAGCCATACTGACCACATGCATTGCTCAATGGATATTGCGTCTCATCCCGAAAGTCTGTGTTCGGTTCATCACATGAGTTGGTTTCAATGCTGCGAATGATGTTATGTGAGTACTTGCGAGAAAGGATATCTTCTTAGTAACATCACGCAGTTACACCGTGGACTTACCTTAATGTCCTCGCATGGGCAAGAAAAGCTTTGCACGCAACATCACATTATTGGCCATCAGCTCAATATTATCCCATGCATTTGACTATTCTATTCGTGATAGCACTTACCCGCAATATTCACTAAACCCCGCTGCCGTTGAACCTCTTGAGATGCACCTCCAACAAAGAAGTACTTTTCGTTTTTAACGCCTTTGGCCATCTGCTCCAATGTCTCGGTGAACGCTTCGAATGTATAAATGCTTGGTTCGCCGTTTAGAGGCATAAGAATCTTACTGTCTATATTCGACCGCTTCTCTTCAAGATAATTGATGATATATTCTATTGTACCTCTTGAAGGGATGTTGAATATCACCGGGGAAGATGTTGGAGGTGTTGAAATTGTAGGATATGGCGACGGGGGGATCACAGGACTTTGTGTGGGCAAAGGTCTTGGAGGAAGCGTCGGCTGCGTAGCTGTGGGCGACGTGGTTGGGTTATCAATTGTCATAATGGCGGATAGGATATCACTGACTAAGTTTGTAGTGTTCGAGCCCGTGTCACATGTTACATTGCCAGTCTTCAAAATGCAATCCACTTGCATTGGCAAAGTGCCATCGAAATCTCCGAAAAGAGTATCATTCAACGAAATACCACGAATTTGGTCCATGTAGCTCCAACCTCTCTTATCAAATGTTTGCACTTCTTGGATCCAATGAAACATTCCCGAGATCCATCTCAGCTGATGACTGTATTCACTGGCACAGATTGCCTCAGGGAATTGACAAAAATCAACAGATGGAAAGAGAGAAGCTCTCCCTTCACTAGCCGCTCGCTTTCCCAAGTGATAATTCATTTGGCCAAAGAAACATCGTCCACGAGTAACGTTGCGAAAAACTCCTCGGCCCCACCAACAGCACCCTTCAATGTCAGTTCGGCCAATTTCGTTCGCGTATGCAGTGCGGTGGTCTTCTTCTACACGTTTTGCGTCCCAATATCCAGTAACTTCGCATAAAAGAATGAGTTAGTGAGAATAATCCTTTTGGACTGAAACGCAACACCGATCTTAAGAATTACTAACCTGGAAACTGTGTTTTGGGAGCACACCTGAACGGTTGAGGAGCCCTGAACGATTGCGAAATGAGAAATGAGCAAAAGGGCTAGGATGCTGCGCTATACCACACAATCGTTCACCTTAAAGCAAGAGGCCTAGTTACTCCAGAGAAGCTTTGATTTGGATCCAATGGACATGTCCTGTCTGTATCAGCACCAGTGCAGTTTATATCTTGATAAGAAAGCCCGAACTGACCACAAGAATTGCTCACGGGATATTCCCCATTGACCTTCTGTATATTGTGTTCATCGCATGCGTCGTCCTGAATGGATTGTACTATTGCTTGCGAGAGAAACATGGCTATGTTTGTTAAACCCGACACAACATCGTATTCACCATTCGGCTGTTGCCCAATGTAAAAGTATTTATTGTCATAGCCAATGTCAGACATCTGTAGAAACGCACATGTCAGAGATTTGTTTTCTGCAAATCAAGCAAAAGGATGCTGCATCAGAGCAACTTACAAGTCTGAGAGCCTCCACAAAGTCTGTAAATTGATACCGATAGGATTGATAAGACGTCTCGTCGATGGGATTGATGGATCGTAATACAACCTCCTCAAATGCATCTTTTCCATTCATCAAAATAGATTCAATCTCACGAAAAGCTGCACTCTTTATCGGCAATCCAAATGATTCCAAGGCAACACGAAAGTTTGTCTTTCTTTCATTAGCCCAGTTCAATCTTTGTCTTTTCTCGACTGTATCACACGGTGGATGCGGGCAGCCTTGTTCCAATATGCCTCCGACCTCATCGATGAAATTGCTCCGCTCAAACTTGAGATCGTTAAGCAAATCTCCCTTTACTACTTTGTGTAGTTCGTCTATGTAATTCCAACCATCAGAGTCATAAGATTGTACTCTTTCAGTCCATTCAAACAACGCCACAACCCATCTTAGCTCCATTGTTCTTTTATCTGAGCAAATAGCTTCCGGATTATCGCAAAAGTCCAAATCTTTATATCTGCTTTCTCGTCCATCGATTGCTGCAGCTTTGCCCAGGAAATAATTCAGCTTGCCAAGGTTACATGTTCCTTTTGTTTGCAGGGCTCCTCTGTGTGTTAAAAAAGAGGAGGTAACAACTTGTCGTCAACCAACAACATATCATATCAACACGACAAGATAACCAATACCAACTCACCTGCCCCACCAACAGCACCCCTCCACATCAGTCCTACCCAAAAAACTATCCACAATCGTATCCTCCTTCACACCCACCAACGGATCAAAGTATCCAGTATAACTCCTCCCCGCCGACCTAGGATAACACTCCAGCGGAGGCGGCATCCTCCCAAACTTACCCTTATCCACAGCCTTTACCATCATACTCTTCTTCACCGGACAATCGTACTCTTCACCACACGAATGATAATGACTGGTATAATCCCATCCTCGCATACCACACGCATTGGAGAGGGGATACACTCCCTCCTCTACCGTTTCCCAATTCAATTCATCGCAGGTATCATTCTGTATAGCCAGTGTCATGGCTTGAGATAGGAATGCTGCAATGTTAATAAGGCCGATTTGCCATCCGTCGTTGTTGCAATTGTCGGGTCCCAAGTAGAATTGGAGTGGGTTGTCGTTGGCATTATTCTTGGGATTGGGTATGCCGCTTCGTGCCATCCATTCGAGGCTGGATCGGAAATCTTGATAGAGGTAGGCTTTGGAGTTTTGGGTCTCGTTTCGATATTGAGAGGTGTAGGATTGGAATAGTTTGGATTGTATGGATGCTTGGTTGTCGTCTAGATAGGTTAGGACTCGATCGATGACTTGTTTGGAGGAGGATGGATGTTTGTTGGATCGTGGATTGCTGGAGCATGTGTTTGTGATTTGTTTTTGAGGTTCTGTGAATGCACTGTATGGAAGCTGTATTGCGAGGAGCAGTGCCAGCTTGAATGCAGTTAATGTGAACATGGTAACTCTAAAAGGTTTGACCATGTTGATTCCTGATGAGGATGATTGGTTCAGGATAATAATATCGCGTAGAGGAGTTTCACTAAAGAAACAAAAGAATCTATCATGAACCATGAGATATTCAAAGGTGGTAACATTACATGAATCCCTGCGGCAAGGCCAGTTTCTGTAAACCGATATTCCATGAGGCTACAACTACAAATGAATGCATGGACAATAGAACCACAGCGACCCCAAATGGAGCAGTTGTGGGATCAGATATGATTCAGACAAATCAAAAGTCCTATAAAGTCACCGTCCCTGCGGCCCGCCACCACCAGCAGCGAAAAGAATTGCCTGCCAGCGCCAAGGAGCAAGAGGAAAACTCATACAGCGACATCAACATAACTAGGTATAAGCTCAACTCGCAGCCCTCGGCAAGATCTCTATCCACACGAGACTGCTCTCACCTTTTATTGAAGCCCTTCTAGCCTCTTTGGCATACATCGATTTCGGCATCCATCTCTCATTGCTTCTTTTTTATGGTAGACAGTCACGTGTTATACTCGTGATTGGTCTAGATTTCCATTCTTTCAAGAATGATGCTATTAGTGGATTGCAGCATCGGTTCTTTGTTTGTTCAAAACAAAGCACGAAGAACATACTATTTTGAGCATAAGTGAATTTGTGGTTACATAGATTTGTATTCAGCTGTTACAGCAATGTTCTATAAGTAACATTATTTAAACCCTCGATCATCAGAGACTACCACGCTCTCAGCTCAGTTTCCGCATGAACCAAACAGCAAATGAAATAGCCAGTACATTTCGATAGTCTGCCAAGAACCGCAAATTGACTCGAAACACAATCTTTTTGTATCGCTCCATCTCGCGAATGTTCTTCGTCAGCATGTCGTCTTCATCTTGCCCGTCTCCGTTTTTCACCAAAGTAGACAGAGGCACGAGTCCAAGCTTGTCATTTACATAGTTGGAGATGAAGATGGCCAAGTCCACAAGAGCTGGCACCTCGTGGCTTTGATAGGGTGCAAGCATCGGGTCTCCAATGTAGTGGACGTCGAAGGGACTGCACTTTCTCTTTCCTGCAGCCAACTGCTGACGGCCCAAATCGGTCAAAAGCCCGTCAGATGATCGATCTGGACCGACTGTATCAATTTGCATGCCGATAGCCGCGGCCTTACGAAAGAATCGCGACAACCATCCATTCTGCTCGGGTACAACCTCTGTAGCCACAGAGTACTCCAACGGCAACCCCACCAAACACTTGAGCTGCCCCAACACAATCTGCAATGCCCCATCCTCTCTCTGCATCGAGCCGGAGAACAACGCATCAACTCTTGCCTCCCATCGATCCAAAAAGTTCATATTCCCAACTATCTTTTGATACTGTCCAAACATTTCTTCCAACAAATTCATGGCATCCACTTGACAAGAGCTCAATTTCCAATCTTCTGGAGGGGCATACGGTCCAAGTAGCTCTAAATGACGCGATACAATCCCAGAGGTAATACCATCGGCTCTCGAATGCAATACTCCATTCAATACATTCACAATCGGACGAGGATAACAGCGCAGCACTCGCTGAACCAAAGTCAAACTCTTGGGAAATTCGGCGGCATTCGAAAATTCCAATTCACGTGCCCTCCTCAGGAAAATGGACAGAGGCAACACGTAGAAATAAAGGTTGGAAACGACATATGCCTCCCATTGAGGATGGTATCCGCTTCTCGAGGTGGGTTTGGGCCTTGTGTAGTGAGAGTAATACTCAATGTTTTTATGCTGTGCTGCGGCATTGGCTGCCAATCGGACAAAATCGCGTGGAGTGCCGGCAGTACTGGTGATGTTGCTTGGAACCATTCGTTTCTTAACGGTAAAATTCCACGGCTCGATCCACAAAAGCCAAACTTCCAATGCTCTGTGGAACGAAGAGTCCTTGTTGTGAATGCTCCCAGATGCCAACCCGACACGAATGTAGTTGAGTAAGGATTGTTGGATAGTGCTCATGGCGGGTGGGAGGCACCATACCTTCTCTTGGTTGCTACTACTCGAAGTGGATGCAGTATTGGGTGTATTGTCAACCTTTTGTGGAGTGTCACCTCTTGCAGGAGTAGAAGGGACATTACCCTCCCTCTCCTCCTTCTGTCGCACCTGAATCATGGCCGAAGTACGTTTCACAGCTTCTCTTAATGATAAATCACCAAGCAGATGCTTTGCCGTTGCCAATATTCCATTCTGGACTTTCAAAGGCAGTGTTTGAAATTTCTTGGTATTGACTACTCGAGAAATGTCAATGCAGTCACGTAACGTTACAGTGTCGACACGTAACAATCTCAGACTCATTTCCGTCGTGGGTATGACATTGTGACAAAGCCAGAATTCAATGATTAGATGCAGAAATAGCAAAGAGTTGGGATGCACACCACTGTTGTTGCCGGTGGTGGTGGTGGATGATGAAGGCAGATAGTAACTCAAATAGCCGTTGAACAAATATCCATAAATGGAAGCACTATTACCACTGGATGCAGTTCGATTCACCGCACTCCTTCCATAAATCTGAGAACTGCTGACATGTTGTTTATTCTCCAAAAACGGGAAACGAAGATACAGCATAAAGTAGTATTGAAGCATGGTCAATTGTATCTTGGGCTCTTGAGTCTCCAAATTGTTGGAGGAGGGTGAACCGCCGGTAGCACTGCCTATTGTAGGGCTGAATAGCAATGAAGAAGAGGGAGTGTTGGTACCGAATCGAAGTGATGGAGATTTAGAAATGGGTGATCCACCGAAGGATGTACCGAATGGACTGTGGTGTAACGTGTTTTTTGTTGCGGATGGCGATTGGAGCTGAAGGGCAGTTTGACGCAGTGCAGGTTGATCGGGGAGCAATTCGAGCAATTGGATCGTCTGTTCTTTGCCCTTTGGAAGTGCTCCAGCCTGCTGTTTTTGTTGCATTGGCTTTTGTGCATATCTAGTAGCAGGTTTGTAAGCACTGCCCATCCCAATGGCAGCAGTTTGACTGCAGCGCTGGATGTAACCTCTCCAACATCCAATGAGGGCATCGTCTAATGCATTCAGCGGGTAATCGAACAGCACTCGCTTCGATTCTGCGCTGATGGCATCTAGCAATGATGGTGCGAGTGCCGCCCCGTTATTATTGTTGGCATTATTGACAGATGGCGATCGTGATGTGCCGTTGTGATCGAGAGGGAGGCAGCGAGGAGCACGCAGCAGTCGCACCAACGGATCGGTCGATGGATTCAGCGGAGCGGGAAGCGAGAGCCACGCATCGGGCGAGTGCTGATACGTCGGTTTCTTCTGTAATCTTGCCGCATCCGAGCCGACGGCAGCAGCATTATCGGACACTTGAATCAGACGGCCGCAGATCCGCTCCATCAACGGGGGAAACAGCGAGACGAATCGCTGTTCGGCCGACGCTCCTCCGGCGGGCAGCTCGTCGCGTAGAAAGGCGAGGAGGGCGAGGGAGGCGTCTTGCGGTGGTAGCTTGTGGAGGGATTGTTCTAGCATCTTTGTATTATTTGTTTAGGCGGACGGCGGACGCCATGGTAGAAACGGTGAAGTGGTGGTCTCATTACGTACTATTTAGAGCTATCTATGTAACTCCGCGATGAACTGGGCCATCAACAAACAAATCCACTTCGTTTGCTGCGGCATGTAACCGATCCAACTCATCATCACCGTAGTGTTGGTTGCAATCGTTGAGATCACCCCCAAAAAAATTCCAATCTGATACAAACTCATCATTTTCTAACGAGATTATATCGGATTGCTTCTCCTTCCCAAATCAGTATTAATATGGTTTGCCAAATGTGTAACTGTTGCCAGCCCGAGGCGCTGATTCGCCCAAGTGCTTGGCAGCTGAGACATATAACTGCCGTCAAATAGTCGCGAGCCGTGGGAGGTTTTCCAAATCTTGTCAGCCGTGCCGAGGACGTTGTAAGGTGTTCTGTTGGTAATGGCTAATGCTGCTGCTCGTGTGGCATTTGGTCTGTCCGATGTGAATGTAGGTAGTGGGGGGCCCCTGTGTGACTCTATGAAACGGCGGAATAAGCCACCAAATTCTCCAAAAGGCCCGACCGCAATGGGGATAAATGCATTATTTCCATCGATAATTTCGCCGATAACTTGATCTGCAGATAATGTTTTGTTTGTAATCGGGTTGGTACCTCCTGTTCGTCTAGCGAACTTCATCTTCTCACCATCTCTTAAGCGCAAGTCTGTTTCATTATAAGTTGGATTGCTGTCTTGAAAGTGTGATTCTTGATGCGGTGAGCTTCGTTTGATCTGTTCATAGTCATTAGTGCCATGGATGTTCGTTTATCAAGTAATGCCGGTAGTACTCGAAGTACATGTGATGGAGTAATCTTGGGCTCACACAAAAGTTTCTTCTTGACTTGGACAGAACTGTATTCCTTCATCTTTTCCCGTGAGCCATTTAAGGACGCCTTGAATACATAGTCATGTTCAGAATCAGGTTGGTGTACCGTGACGTTGTTGAATATTGGGAGGTACTTGCGGAAGATGAGCCATGTTCTGTTCTGTGATGATTCCCATTGATCGTAAAGAAGTGTAATTGGTACCGGTAGCAGGGGTCGTGGCTTGTTGATGCCCAGCCACACACCTTGATTGGCATACTGGAGACAGCGTTTGGTTGTAGTCATATATGACGTGATTGCATTGGCGCGTGGGCTTTGTATTCCGAGGCCACCTTCTTGGATTGAAATATTGGAGATAAGCTGTGAGTAGATTGGGAGGTTGGATTGATTAGTGATGTTAGCAAGCAAATCCGCCGTCATTGAACTAAACTGATCCGTTAATTCGCTATTCCAGAGCCAATGATGTTGTGGGAGTTCGTCCAATTCCGTGTTGTAGACGTCGTGTGAAAACAAGTGTGTGATTTTGTTGGCCGTGCACATACTATATAATCGTAGGGTGGTTTGAAGGTCTTCCAAATTTGATAGGAGCTTATTGGCATCTGCTTGTGCTTTGGATAGGGCCTTAAGCAAAAAGGATTGGCAGAATCCAAGAGAGCCAACTGGTGCACCAAGGACACGAAGGCCATCGGTGACTTCAACAGGTACGGTTAATCCTTCGACTTTGGTGGTGGAGAATTTGGCGATTGTCTTTTCTAACATTTGGCCTGTAAATACTTTGCCTCTGTTTTGGTGATTCTTAAGATGTTCGACGAGGGATTTGCCTGTAGTGGTGGTCAGGATTCTTGTTTTGTCAGTATTGAGAATGGCCCCGAGTGGCTCGCCGAGTGTTTTGAAGCGTTCTAGAAAATATTCAACATCCTGGTGGTGGAGAACAGCATTGACGTCATCTACATACGCTAGGCTGAAGCCGGTGGATCCGTTGCCATCATCACCCAGGTCACCGGCTGCTTTGCGTTGGGTTGCTCTATTTTCAAGTTCAGGTTGGATTTGTGAGAGAATGTCATGCAAAACGATAGCGATGGCGAGGCGGGACATCCTTGTGAGAACCCTTCAGTAACTGCAATTATACGCCATTGGCCGTCTTCAAGTCTAACAAAAGTTTCACCGGCCCCATCATAAATGAGGTCAGCATACGCTTCGAGGGTGGGGAATTTTTCTGAGATAATTTCGCGGAGTCGTTCGCGTGACACCGCATTGAACATATTCCGTATGTCCAATGACACAAGGCTTCGTGATGGTAAGTCCCCATTGTTCTCAGGTTCAATGATATATCGATCAACTGCCAGTTGGATCGTTTTGATGACCACGTCGACTCCTCCTCCTACTCCAATAGCATAGTTGAAGGGGAGCAAATATTCCGCAAAGGTGGGCGCATATTCATTAAGAACGAGGATTCCTGCAATACGTCGGATAGCCGATGGAACACCAAGTGGGCGCAGTTTGGTTTTATCATCTGGATCTTTTTCAAGGGCAACAAGGTAAGTCTGGCGAATGAAGGTCTGAAATTGTGGAGGAACTTCACCATTGATTACTCTGTTGAAGAACCCAGCTAGTGCTTTAGCTCTTGATAAATCTTTGCTGTCTCTGAGATTAAGCCGTCTGGCAGCATTGATATATAAATCCAATGAGTCACAGTTGATCCCAGTTGCTTTGCCTCTGTTCAGGTGGGAGAGAGTATGTACTACTTGATTTGAACTGGTTTCTCTGCCTGTTGCTTAGGAGTCTTGGACTGGACTTGGCGTGATTCTTCGTAGAGTTCACGGATACGGCCTTGCTTGAATCGTCGGAGTCGGTCATGAATGATGGAGTTGATGCCTCTGCTATGTTCCTTATCGGACGGTGGTATTGGGGCCAGTACTAATTGTTCGAAGAGGATTTGGAGTTGGAGGAGTGGCCATGGATCGTACTCTTTGCTATTACGGTACGGATGGTGGTCAGCAGGTTTCAATGCTTCATTGTTGAGTTCTACTACAGAGAGGAAGGTCTCGGAAACATGTTGTTCAAGTCGCCATCGTATTTTGGTTGTGAGAGGTTGCCGAAATGGTGGGGGTTGTTGTTTGAGGTTGCTCAGAAATGCTAAGCCATCTTCCCAGTGTGAAGTGTAGTAGCCTTCTAGCTCAGAGAAAAGGGCCTGTTCGACGAGACGTAAATTGTTAAGTGTCCGAGATTCGAAATGATTGTTTCTTACATGATTGTTTAATGCTGTTAAGGACACATATAGCTTGTCATCACATTCTCTGCACACATAAAGGGAATTGCTCTCAAGTTCAGCATCAGTAAGCGAGGCCAGTTCTGCCGTGTGACTCTCTTGCAAGTGGTCTCGTACTAGTCTATGTTGCACTGCCCCTGTTGAGAGTGAGCACAATTGCTAAAGGGGCAGTGGTACCTATGATTTAGAAACTTTCCGATTCGCCGTCAAACATGCTCTCATTGATAGGTTCATTTCGTCGGGCCGGAATCCATCTGGAAGGGATGAAGTCAGTGTCAGGTCCGGGCACTCTCCACTCGCCAGCTAACTGTTTGCCATCAGTATCAATGGAGTCTTTCTGCCAATTCTTCATGAAGTGGTCAAAGATGGGTTGTCCCCCGGAATGTTGTTGGATGCGTAGTAGATTGGCGAGTTCTTTTTCATGACTGGGATGAATGGACGCTTTCACGTATTGGATAAGAGGATCCCGAGCCAGCTTCTCTAGATGAAATGAGCTCCGTTCATAGGTGACATACTTTTCGGTGTGAATGAGACTAGTGAAAAGCTGCCATTTGCCCCACATCTTGTTATGGTGGACGAACTCTCGAAAGGAAGTGACGAGTTTCTTGGGACACAGGAAGAATACGACTTTGCAGTCCGGGAAAAGGCCAAACTTGCCGATGCGAGTCTGTTCAGGCCACCATGCTCCGATACCAGCTTTGAAGGGATTGACATACAGTAGGAAGTCGTACTTGACCGAAGCCATGGGGAGGCTGACTGCAATAGGTACTGCATCGAAATTACTTGAATCAGTGGATGTATTGAGAATGGCTGCGTCGAAATAATCCGAGGAGGAGGAAGGTTCGTCGGTGCCATCTACCTTGCGCTTTTTAGTCGGTGACAAGTCTCTGTTGGAGGTTGATTTGGAGGAGCCTTGTTGGGAGGCAGATTCCTGGTACTCCTCCATGTCCATAGGAGGAAGGTGGTCTTGGGAAAATGGGTACCTTGTTGGTTGTGCTCATCATTGGACTTAAAAGGTTCGTCTTCAGTTGCTCCTGTGAATAGTTTATTGGGATTGAATAGAGAGGCGTAGTAGTGGCTGCGCTGGTTGACTTCGCCGTTTTCGGTGCCGGTAACTTTCAGAGTAGCTTGCTTCCTCAACAACAAGAGATCAGCGTCATCAGCCTCGGTGAATGCATAAGCAACGGATAGAAAGAGAGAGGAGCTGAAATTTCCCGCCATTTTCCCCTTCGTCTCTTTGACTCGCTCGCTTTTACCTTCGCTTACATACATACAGGTCCACAATCTAGAGATACCTTTGTGTGGATATGTTATCTTCTCCTCTCCTGCCCGCGCCCCTCCCACCCTCAAATCTCAGCCAACTATGCCGCCGCAATCGACCACAGCAGTATCGCCTGCGGGCAAAACTCAATCAGAAACAACACCATTGATGGAAAATGATAGAACTCCATCAGACATAGAGAGCGGCCTCTCGCATAACCCAACTCCAACGTGGTCCGAAGCATTTGCTTTTGTCTCACCATACTTGCGACCTCGTGATAGACATCATACACTGCTCGCGTGTTTAGCATTGTTAACTGTGCTTATTGAAAAGGTTAGTACTCCTAAGAACAAATCTCATAGTAGATATATCTAAATTTTCACTCCCTAATATCAGCTCGTGAACATTTTACCGCCGCTGGCCATACGTCACGCAGTCGATGCCATCAGCAGTTTTGCAGCCATTTCAGATGAAGAGTTGGATACCTATTCTACATTGCAATCGCAAACAGCAAGAACTGTTGCAATGTCAATCTTGGCGTACTTTATCATCCAAACGGTAAACTCTGCCTTGTCTTCTCTCCAATCAATTTCCCAAAGAGCTGTCAGTCTCGATGCCGAGCGAAGATTCGCAACTGCGCTATTCTCGCACCTGCAAATGCTTGGTCCTGCATATCATCTTGAAAGACATGCTGGTGAACTACTGCGTGTACTATCCCGTGGCAGCGATGCTACTTCTACAATTATTGATTCATTGTGGTTCAATCTGTTTCCTACCTTGTTCGAGGCATTTGTGGTTGCTGCGGTGTTTTGGAAATTTGGAGTGGTTTCAATTGCTATTAGCACACTTGTCTCTGTTTCGTTGTACCTGGTTTATACATTGCAGGTTACAAACACTCGCATGATACAAAGAAGGCAAGTAATCGAGAAGGGTGACGAAGTTGGCCGCATAGAGACTGAGACTCTCACTAATTATGAAACTGTTGTGATGTTTGGGCGAGAAAAGAAAGAGGTAGAGGAGTATGATACAGTGCGAAAAGAATATACAGATGAACGTGTTAACATGTTGGGTTTATTCGCGTGGCTGCAGCTAGGTCAACAAACAATCAAGCTTGGAGGCACTTGCATTGGGCTTTGGCTTGCAGGAAGGGCCACGGTGTATGGCACTGGAGATAGCTCGAGCAAACTGAGTCCTGGTTCCTTTGTTGTTGTACAACTTTACATTCAGCAGCTCTTCCAACCATTGAGTTATTTGGGGTTTACCTACAGGCAAATAACTGAGGCATTTACTGATTTAGAGAAAGCAGTGAAATGCCTAAAGAGTGTACCTTCTGTAAAGGATGCTGACGATGCGATTGAGTGGGACGCGGCACTTGAGAAACAAGCTTCAGAGAGACCTGAGTCAAGTGGAGACATAAAGTTTGTCAATGTTAGTTTTCGGTATAAGGTGAATGCATCCAAAAGAAAGTTAGGCGTAGCTGAGGAAGAGGAAACTTCAGGACGAAGAAGAAACGGAAGACGGGGTTTCGGTCGAAGAGGTCTATGGGGCAACCGTGGAAGGGGTGTGTGGTCTGGCGCTGGTGGTGCTGGTTTCTGGCTCAATGCTGCCAGAAAGACTTCTTCGAACGTGCCAGGTGATGAGAATGATCAAAAGGTTGAAATGGGAGGGATTCAAGATGTATCGTTTCATATTCCTGCTGGAAAAACTGCTGCGCTGGTAGGTCCGAGTGGGAGTGGAAAGACGACCAGTGAGTAGTTGCTCGTCATTGAATGTCACTCGTGTCTATTTGCTAAAACATCATATTCATCTGCTCTTTGCCTTGCCAGTCATTAGATGTATACTTCGAATGTATGATGTCGACACAGGTTCTGTGATGGTTGATGGCATTGATGTCAAGTCTCTATACCAACAGTCACTTCGTAGTAATATTGGCGTGGTTGCTCAAGACACAGTACTATTCCATGCTTCGTTGCGCGACAATGTAAGCTATATGTTTGTTACTATGGTTGGCACCCTTATTCTGTTACTCATTCTTTATTCGATATGACAGATTGTTTATGGAAAAAAATCTGCCTCAGAGGAGGAAATTTGGGACGCTGTGAAAGCATCAGCATTGGAGCCTCTAGTTAAATCTCTTCCGGAAGGGCTCGACACTCTTGTTGGCGAAAGAGGAATGAAACTCTCAGGTGGTGAAAGGCAACGAGTTGGTCTGGCCAGATGTATTATCAAGAAACCCAAGGTGAGAACTATTGCAATCTGCTGCTTTTTCAAGCCATAACTCATAGTGCAAATCATCCCAGCTGGTCTTGTTGGACGAAGCCACCAGTGCACTTGGTGAGTAACATAAATGCCAGCATTGTCATTCTATGATTCGACTAAAGGTTCCATTGGTTTCTTCGTTTAGATTCCGGTACCGAACGAGAGGTTCAACGCAACATTCTTACAAGAAAGACAGCAGCAGCTGTTTGCAAAGGAAGAACTACGTTGATGATTGCACATCGGTTGAGTACAGCCAAACGAAGTGATATCATTATAGTTCTTGACAAAGGCAGAGTCATCGAACACGGAACACACGATGAGCTGCTCGAGTTGAATGGAATGTACACTAAGCTTTGGAATGACCAACAAAATGATGATTGAATTCAATAGCACGCATCCCATGAGCTGCTGTAATAGTAGTACGAACACCATCAGAGGAGCTTCTCTCTTTCCCCTGTCTCTTCTCTTCGCTCTCTCTGATAAATGCTTTCAACACTAAAGGTAGATAGTTGACGGAATCCATCCTGCATTCGACAATAATATATCGTTTCTTATTTCTCATCGCCTCTACTTCTCTATCTAATACTGCTGCGATGACTCGTTACACCATTGTCTTGTTGGCAGTACTCGCCATCCGAAATTCTCCTGTGGAAGCCTTGTGTTCGTCGCTCGACATCGTGTCTTCGCGAACCCACACACGCTTGGCTTTCACCAACCGCAATGTGATGTCTACACCTGCATGCGTCAAAAAAAGGGGTGCGGTAGCGTCCCGACTGTCATTCTCGCCGGCTGATTCCAGCGACAGCAAAGAGGAACCTTGGATTCGCCCTGCTGTGCACAATTCCCCAATGTTTCGGGCATTTGCTATTATATATGCACTGCTGTTCGCCATCTATCAAAGCTCGAATGTCCCTGCTGTTACGGGTGCTTCTGCACTACAAAAGATCGGCAAGTATGTGATTCTAGCACCAAAAGCAGCAGCAACATTGCATGTACTGTCTTTCGCAACATGGTTCGGCACTGTTGTCTACACGACGTTCATTGCTGGCATCACAATGTTTAAGAATCTACCAAGGCGAACATTTGGTACGTTACAGTCCAAGCTCTTTCCATTGTACTTTCAGCTCTGTACAGGGATGATTGGGATTCAGGTGAGTTTTGTAAACATGTATACAATACTTTGAGATTGATAGAAGGCTAAGCTCTATTTTTCTTGCTGCACCACTGTTGAAAGGTCTTGACTTTGATTGCAATGCCCAACATCCTGAGCAAGACGTCAGAATTGTCACTTGGCATTGCTTTCGTTTCTACTCTCTTGAATCTGCTTTATCTTGAACCAGCCTCAACATCCAACATGTTTGACCGTTACAAAATGGAAGATGAAGGAAAGAAAGAGACTGATGAATACAAAAAGTTGGCTGCATCTTTTGGAAAGTTCCATGGATTAAGCAGTTTGTTCAATCTTGTAGCTCTTATCGGAGGCACCGTACACGGAACTCGATTGGCTTCTGGTTTGATTGTGTAAAGCTGTTTTACGAACATACATGAGACTCTTTTACCATCTCTATCCTCTCTAGAGAGATTAAGATTCGGAGAAGCCTTAGGCACAGAAATCATGTTCACTAGTTAATCCTAAAGTAATCGTTCAGTGTGCTCTGAGCTCAATAGTATCCAAATTTATTCTCCCTGCTCTCATTTGGCCTCATTACCTTCTCACTTACCCAACTCCTCGTCATGTTTATTAAGTTCCTTTCAGGAATACAATCAGTATGGCTTTCTTCACTTGATTCAGTCATCACACTTGTAGAGCGTATATTCTTTATTTGACTGTTTGACTGGGTAATAGATCGATAAAGGAATCCATCACTAAAACCAGATATTTGAGATGAAGCAGATGCTGTGCTTGCCTCTGTAAAGGCGGTCCTTGTGGAGGATACGAGTTCACCAGAAAGACCCGTCAATCGCCTTCCCTTTCCCCCAGACAGCAGTGCCTTTGATGCCTTGCTGGATTGACGGTATTGAAAGTCAGTCCGTACGACTTCCCCTTCATTCTCGACACATGTACTAAGCCTATTCATCAGCTCGTGATTTTCGCTCTCGAGTGATTTATTTCTAACAGACAACTGGTGCACAGTGAGATTGGCATAGTCCACCATACCCTTTTCGTTAGCCAGATCAAGCTTGAGACGGATCACCTCTCCCTCAAGTGACTGAAGACGCTCTTCTTGATCCTCGATGCTCTTGATTTTTTCGGCATTCTAATCCTCCAATTGGGCGTTACGTTCTACGAGCTTTTTCCTTTCAGCTTCAGACTGATCTAGTCGTTCCAGCAACGATTGGTGCTCTTTCAATTGAGCTTGTAATGCGGTAATGAGATTGAAGACCCTTTCCTTTTCGTATTCGTTCGTTGCCATCACAAGTTTTATGAATTCAGTATCCGTTAACGTTTGCATCTGAGCGCCGGGAGGCACTCGTGGAAAGTTGTTATCGATCTTTTCTATGTCTGCCTTGATTTTTTCTACAGTCAGATCCGGTTGAGGCTGTTGAGCCATTTTGGGGGCTGGTGCCTTTGCTTCAATTCCTGAAGCAGGCACCGCCGACGCCGACATGACGACGGGCTGCATCTTGATGAGGATTTCTTGTGGTGGGTGTCTGTCTACCATTCTGTTGGTGTGTGAAGAAGTAGAGATGCCTAACTGAGAGATCTGTGGGCTTGAGACAACTTGAGAGTAGAGAAGTAGCCAATGCTCTCGGTTGGTCTAAGTAAATGCTTGAGAGTTGATGCATGGAGTGCGGATCCACCAGTTGTTTCACGAATTGGAGGTTAGGTGGCCGCGCGGCCGGCGGGATCGGGAAGAACTTGCAAAGGCTCGCCTGCAACCTGTGACCAACTTATGACTTGTGGCGCTCTCACGTAGGAGTAGATCTGATAAAACAGTACGAGAACGGACGGACTTTTTTGCGTCACTAGCCTCCGGGCTCCGCCCTCCGGCTAGCCCTTCGGGACAGTAGTGGTTGTCAGAGTTTTCTCCGAGACACAGACCAACAAGACGGCATCATGATCGATATACTGAGGGGTTACGTAGGAATAAAATTATAGGTAATGAAAAATCCAAATAACGAGCTGCTCGTCTCGGGTCATTTTGCTGTTTCATCTGGCATTATCCCTAGAAAAAGTCTTGATATGCGCGTGGCAAAATCCTACAACATTGTAGGATGGATATACCTGTCAAATATCATAA
>JALLPI010001214.1:0-11127 GCA_036939935.1 Cyclotella atomus
GGTGTGTGCGGCCAGCATGGTTGCCGTTTATGTCGGTAAGTGAAAGCTATTACTTTTGAATATATTTAACTAGAGTCCGGCTGATTGCAATCAATATGTTCATAAAATGCGGTACATGTTCATAAAATGCAGAAAAGATAGTATTGACAGAACATTGGCTGAAATACACATTTTTAACACTTTTACATAAAATTTTTCAACTTTTACAATTTTTTTCCAACAGTAAAGGTACTAAAAAATGAACAACATTTTTGCAACATGTTTGTTCCCGAATCTACTCCTTATTCTAGGAACCATGAATTTCAGGGGTTGGGCATGTTTGGCGCCACCAACTTTTTGGAGAAATTATATCTACCTAAATATTAATATTTAGCATTCAAAACGGTAAAAAAGGTGCTTCATTTTTGATTTGGCCAATTTTGGCGCCCAAAAAAGTTTTGTCACCATCTCTCCAAATTAATTGTAACGCTAGCTCCGCCATCTTATTTTATCCCATTTTCTATTCAACCATGCCATCACCATGCTGCAATCAGCCATCTCTACCTCCATTGGTGCCACCACCCAACAACACATCAATCAATACCACTACCCCTAGCGAGACTCGTCCTCTTGCAATCCCGACGGCTCCAGTGACCAGAACTGCTGCTCTGGCGGAGTCTAACCCATTTCAGCTGCACATTGGAGCGATGCCACGCGGCCTCAACAACTTCTACCCTGACGCCATCAGTCAGGGCACTCCCAAAAACCGGTACCCCATCCCCCATCCTCCAAGTGCCCACGGACCAACGCAACTCATGCGTACTCCTCCCCCTCTCCAAACAAACACAATCCTGACTTTGAGGCGCTACCGAGCGATGAGAACTCATTGCATAGCACCGACGACCCAGCGGCGTGGGAAGCAGAGGAGCTTAAGATGGAGACTCTGGTCGCCTATGACAATGCACAGCTCAAACTCGAGGCATTTGAGGCGACAGAGGCCGAGGTACCAGTGCAATTATGGAGGACTTGGCTAATGTGCAGGATGCTCCAGCAGACGTGACGGCGGCGCAAATGGAAAAAAATTGTGAGCATGTTACATGTGTAGGGCATGCATTCACAAAAACTAAACTACTCACAATCCATCAGTGACAGGAGCTTCCTCTCATCACTAGGAAGAATCCTAGCAAGCGTGTTATATTTGATTTGATTATGAATTCCAGCAAAGTTGAAAAAGTTAGCAATTAGCAATGACGAGTTTGTGTATGAATATAAGGAGGTCCCCCAGCACCTCCTCAAGGGCCCCAAGTGGAAGGTACTGACTGGGACCAAGGTTGTTCTCCCAGAGGGTTTTAATCCCTCTGGAGTTACAGAGGGATTCTTCTCACCCACCAATCAGGAGAATGCCATTGGGCAGAAGAAGCTCACGTATTTAACTGATTCACCTATCAGCCGATGATTGGGTTGCCTCCTAAATGGACCCATTTGAATTTCATTGAAGAACTAATCTTTGATTTCTTTAGGTGGAATAAGGGCAGCGACAAGCCATCCAGTTCTTCAGCATCAGTTGCTTCATTGGTTGTAGCAAGTACTACTCGACAAGGCTCAGCATATGCATCTGCTTCCACTGCCCAATCGGGTACCTTCTACGACATAGAGACAAAAGAAGGCAGAGTGGATTGGTTCACCTGCAACAAGCCAAACACCATTACACCCGCAAGGATGAAGGATAACTGGTTTTCGGTTAGGCATGATGGAACATTCGATCCATTTATCCCATGTACTTCTTACATAATGCTTACTGTCAATTCTGCAAATATAAATACAACAACTGGGTATCTCCCAGTATCCAGGCCAGTTGTAAGTACATGAGGGAGAACAAAGCAGGAATTGAGAGGTGCCTAAAATGCAATGTTAATTTGTGCTGGTCTTGTAAGATTGAATGGCATGGTATCGACTTAAGCAGCTCAATAAGTGGTTGTCGGAGAAGTGAAGTGTTGGCGGTTTCATGGTTTTGTTAGCATTTGTTACATGATATCTTAAAAACGATTTTTTATTGAAAGTAGGTACATACCAAAAATTGCTCTTCATATTAACATGTTACAGCATTATTTTACCTATGCGTGTTGTTGCGCTACCGACCCACAATTTCAGGGGTTACTCCCCGAAAAGGTAGGTAGTAATTGAAATTAGAAAATTTGATATGACTCATAATTATTTTACGTGTCCTAGTCAAATTGCAAAAGATACGCTTACCAGTGACTGGTTTCAGGGGTTTCATTTTTATAAGGTATTTTAATTTTGTAGTTACACATTTGATATAGTCGCATTATATCTTACCTGTTTTGATCCCTTGCATGACCAACCACTAATCTCATGGTTCAAATCTGTAGAATAAGGAGATACCTTTATGTAACACAATCTTGTAGACCCTTTCAGCAGCCGCTTCACTAGCAAAAACAATCTATATAATATTATGAGTTGAATGATATAATATATATGTATAAATTTTTTAAGATGTTATTTGCAAATAGCATGGTAAAGAATGCTTGTAAAATTGTATGAATAGTAGTATGAGAGCCTACAGCACTATAAAATACAAACAATTGCCTGGTGAATGTGTATATTCATATTTGAAGGCCGACGAATTCGTCAGTAGGGCGCGCAAGGTTATTGGATCGATGCTTTATTTGAACGTGACTTGCAAGGGACAAAAAGAGGCGCAGACAGATTATCCCCATTTTTGGCACCATTCATAGCCTTTATTTCCTGGCTATACGAGGCAGGCCTTTGTACCCGAGCAGAGTCGGGTAACCCAACACCCGAGCAAAGTGCTCGGCTGTCAGGTGGATACCCGGCACCCAACACCCGAGCAATCGAAGCTCAGGTACCCAATACTTATACCCGACACCCGAGCAATTGGCATGGGTGTCTCTCTTTGGGTATACTACCCCTTTTTTCTACGATTCCTCTGTACAAACGCCTCATGTCAGGGTCAGGTAGTTTCAAGCCAAACGTACAGTCCTGAATACTCACAAGTTATGCGGTGGCCTTGTATTGGATTCCTACGTGCTTTATCATGGATCTCACTCCCAGCGGGATTGAGAAGAATGCAAAAGAACACAGGTTTTTCATCTAGAATACCCTTATTTTAGCTTGATTACGGGTACTACGACCACACCCATACCCGACACCTGAGCGACTTTGCTTCATTCAGTTTTATGTTAGATTATTAAAGTAATCCATAAACTATCTTAATTAGTACACAATTGTTGTCACATCTTGCTGCAGAGATCCAAAAGGAAGCCAGTAATGGCATGGAGGAATAACCTGAACGTAATCACTAATATTAAATTACTCAATCCCCTACAGAAATAATCTTGTTTGATTGGAGATAGAGACACTCTAAGTAACGAAAGGTACTACTAGTGATACTCATCATTGTATACCTTTAAGTAACACGCCCAGAAAATGGCGGGAGCCAGAAAGCCTCCCCTCTCTCTTCTCCTCCCTCCTCTCCTCTCTCTCGTACGATAGGCAATTGGAGTGATCAGCCCCGAAGCGGCTTTCGAAAGCCACGATAGCAGCGGCATCGATTGGCGCCCGAACACTACACAACAAAGAGCAAAAAATGAAGCGATCGATCAAAAGGCTTGCCCTCTATCTCCAGCCAATCCTCTTCGTGACACTCGTCACCTCATCCGACACATTACTACGAGGCAGAGACCCGTCATCCACGGAACGAACTACTTCGCCACAGGCGTACAATACAACACGTAAACTATTAGATGGAACCGAAGCATGTTCCAATTGTCCCGAGGAGACACATCAATGCATAGGCCGATCTGTATCCGATGAGGTTTGTGGGCCATGTGCCGCGGGTGAGACTTTTTGGCCGTGCAATGTAGAAAAAGGTGAGGTCTAGTGTATTCATAGAATGTCTATTTATGAATCTACTGCAACTTACAGACAAGTATTCACATGAATTATTGAAACATAGAATGCTGGTGTTGGGATATGTCAGGCCCAAAAGATCCAGGTGATGAAGATGGTCCTTCTGTGTGTAATGGATGTAGTGGACCTACCGAAAGTTGTATTGCAAATGCCAATAGTCTTATTCCTGCGGATGATGAAGGCTGTGCTGGATGTGCTACGGGTCAGAAGGTGAGTTGTAATGATGTTTGCATGTTGGTTGTATCATTTCAATAGCTTGATTCTCAATTGAGTTTATGTGATTTGATATCGTGAAGTATTGGCCATGTGATGTAGATGGTGAGTGCAATACAATTTTCACTTGATATTTGTTTGAAGATTAGTCTTCACTAAAGCTGACAACACATATGGTCTTGAAGGATTATGCTGGTGTTGGGACTCTACAAAACCGAAGAAACCTCCAGCTCCCAGCTCGGGATTAGAGATCACCACATCTGGGAAATCAGCCTGCGATATCTTCACTGAAGAAATGTACAATGAATTCGCCCCAAACAACACATTTCCATATACTTATGAGGGATTCTATGAAGCTATTGAGGATTACAACTTGTATCACGAAGAGAAGGTCTTTATGATGGGCACGGAGGACGATCAAAGGAATGAAATTGCAGCATTTTTAGGCAATACTGCACACGAAAGTGATGATTACGAGGCAGGACGAGAGTATTTGGCTTGTGCTGATAATGTGGAAGTGGATGGCAAGGTGTATTGTAAGCCGTGTACAAATGATTTGTTCGATTGGGAAACCATGAAGTGTACGCAAAGTATGGCAGATCTTGATAGTCCGTACAGTGAGTACTGTCAACCAGTATTTGTCCCTCCAGAGGGCTGTAATTGTGAGACCATCACACAGGTTGCGTCTGAAGGAGATTTGGCTGGATACATCGATGCATCCAAAGTATTTTATGGACGAGGAGCAATCCAGCTGAGTTGGAACTACAATTATATCAAAGCCAGTTTGGCATTGACTGGTGAGCCTGAGACGTTTTGTGAGAATCCAGAATTGGTAGTTAGTGATCCCAAGTATGCTTGGGGTTCTGGTGAGTTGTGCTTGTTAAAAATACTCATCATGAATATCATTGATGGTTTCTTAATTATTGCCATTGCTCAACATTACTCATGTATTACACAGCCATATACTTTTGGATGGAGAGTGAAAAAGAAGTGAGGTCGAATTGCCATTGCTCTAAAATACTTGACATCCTGCACTAAAGATTTCATTGACAACTTTCACTGACAGGGAGACACATGCCATAAAGAAGCACTGAAACACAACTTTGGAGGAACTCTAAACGTCATCAACGGAGGCTTGGAATGTCCTGCCTACGCAGGTGGATGGCATCACAAGGCAGTCAAAATGCGAATAAACAGATATTGCCATGCTTCATTGCTGCTACATCTGGATGAAATTGGTTCCATGAAAGGTTGTAAGGGCATGGATGACAGCTTAGAAGAATGCTTGCATGATGGAACTTGTCCTTATTGCGTGCAGATGAATGGAGGAGAATACATTTACGTTAGTGAAGGGTCTGGTGTTTTGGAAGAAAGAGTGGTGGACGATGAAATATCAGGCATGGAAACGTTGGCGAATGAGACTGACAGTAATACGACAATCATGCCTTCGGTCAACATAGAAGCCACAGCCTCCAATCATCCGACACCAGCATCCGTTACCAATATTTCAACCAGCCAGCCTACTGTTGCCGGGACGGCTGGGGCATCCACAACATCTACATTAGGAGCATCTACAACATCTACATTAGAAGCTTCTGCTACATCGACATCAGAAGCATCAGCAACATCGACATTAGAAACATCTACATCAGGTCTCACCTCGCCATCACCAGCAGCATCACTAGCTCCATCAATATCTTCTGGAATCAATGATGCTTCGCCGTCTCTTTCCTCGCAGTCTCTGCCTCCCAATAGCACTTCGACGTCTTCATCTCCAACTATCATGACATCAACACAACCCAATAACACGTCGACATCTTCATCTCCAACTGGCATGGCATCAACACAACATACTAACGCTACGTTAGAATTGTATAATGTCACTGTAGCACCAAGTCCTTCAATAGCAGTCGGCAATGCGACAATAGAATCTCACAACGAAACAGCGGCGCCCAGCCCCGTATTATCTTCGAACGGGACAGCAGCTCCAATATCATCTACAGCAAACGAAACTGCAGCGCCGTCACCTGTCCAGAATGAATCTGAAAATACAATTCCCACTTGGTCGCCGACTGCCACTGCGACGGATCCTCCGTCCTTTTCACCTACTACACCGGCTCCAACACAGGGACCTTGTGACGGTGAACCTTGCCCTGATCAGCTTTGCAGATCACCATGGGGATTTTGTGGCGAAGGCGAGGGGTATTGGTGAGTTTTTTCTCGTCGCATTCTCATCCAAATCGCTGCGTTTTTCATTTCATCTTCCTCCTCCTATTGTAGCAACGAAGAAGCCGTGTGGAGCCCAGACTGCCCATCGGAAAGTTCAGCGCCAACTCCGGCAGGCACCAGTTCTGGAAGCGAAACATCAACTTTTGACTTAGGCGATTTCATTGGGTATGATCCATATAATCCGGATACAAATGATACGGACGTGAATGCTACAGAGACAAGTGAACCAACTAAAGAGCCAACATTGAGTCAGGAAAAGCCAAACTTTGTGAAACCATCTGGAGGAAAGAAGCCACCACCAAATAAAAAGCCTTCAGATGGGAAGGGCGAAACTGTGAGCATAGAATCATCAGACACACCAGCACCAATCACACCAATGCCCACTGAATTGACAGGGACTGATTCGCCTACTCCATTACCGGTACTATCGCCGGATAATCCAGCTGTAACCTACTTTTGTGGAGCTGACTGGATCGATGCTAATGAAGTGTGCGAAATAAGATGCCCTTCCGCTAAGAGTGAAGATTGTCCGGGAAATCAATCATGTTATGCTTTTACTCGATGTAACGACCCTTCGCCAACACCATCACTTGTCACTGGGAATGCTACCGAGATCGTAGACGAAGATGACTCGGAAGCAATAACAAGTGACACTTCTTCCACTCCAGTTGCAACGAATGCAACTGCATCCAACCCAGCTGCTTCTTCCACATCCGGTTCGTCATCAGCAGGAGCACTGAATGACGTGGACTGTAAAGGACAACCATGTGAACTGGTAGGCGAATGTCGCAGTCAATTCGGCTTCTGTGGTGGCTCCTTCATATACTGCAATGACCTGTCCTCTTGGTCGATGGACAAATGTGGTCTCTATGGTACAGATACCAATGGAGAAACAATTTTATGTGGTGCGGAAGTCCAAGACTGCCCGGGAGGTGAGCGCGTGATCCGCAATCCCGCTCAGGGATGTGAGTTCTTTCCTTGCCCAGCGTCAGAAGAGGAAGGCGATAGCCTAGGTGGATTCGTCGTTCCTGGTCCCGCCCCAACACTACCCGAACTCCCTAAACCCACGCTGCCGACAATTGTAGATCCAAAGAAACCTGACTTCAATCTAGGTTTGACATTCGGCGGTTCCAAACCAAGTAACGGAACAATTGATCTAGGATTAGGCAGTTCTTCCAAAGATTCTGGCAACGTTGTTGTCATTAGTGATGAAGAAGATGTAACAAATGATGAGGACAAATCATCAAAGTCCACAGATGAAACTATCGAAGTGAAGGATCCGTTTTCAGGCATCTTTGACAGCAAGTTTAACTACGAAGAATGGGTGGCCGGTGTTGGCCGTAGTGGTGGGCTTCGTGCAAGTATGACTTGGATTTCATATGTGAGCTTGTCCGCAGCTGCTGCTCTTCTTATTATTTATTAGAACACGGACACTCCATAGAAAACACATCTATGCGAAAACGCATTCTAATCTGCCATTATGGTAGTGCTACTTAGATATTTGTTGCTTCAGCTTGTTGTTTTCTCTCACTGTCTCCCTCAAAAACTCAACCGCATAAAATATGTCTACTCTTTCGGCTGGATCAAATATCCAGCATTTCTCCATTAACTCAACGAGTCTTCTTTCAATGTAACTCCTCTCCTTCCACCGTGGGTCTATATATGGTAATTTCCCATCTATCAGCTCATCTTGTGTAGTTCCATCATCCTCAATGTCATAGAAGCCCCACAGTCCAGTCAGCATTGCATAGATGTTGTTGCCAAATGAGAATACATCAATCTTTTCATCGAGATCCTTCGCAGCAAACTCTTCAGGTGCTCTGTAGTTTCCAAATGCTTCACCGTTGTTGAACTTGCAGTACTTTTCATTGACAACATCATACTCCATTATGGAAGCTCGATTGAAATCTCCCAACTTCATGGTGCCATCCGGAAGACGCAGCCACTGGCACAGCTGAACGTCATCATGAACAATCACTCCATCAGCAAATCCATGTAGATCAGCCAGACTCTCGGCCATGGTGAGAGCAAAGCCGAGCTTCTCTTCAGCAGTAAAATTGTTGTATGGGCGCAACCCATTTCTATTCCTTTTTTCTACAGCTTTTCGAGATTGATAGCCTTCTTCAAAAATGACTACTTCTTCGAACTCAATCGGTACCACTTCCGCTGTCACGCTGTACCCACAGTGACCGTAGATATCCATTATGCGAGGAGATTTCCGCAAACGTTCCATCACCACAGCTTCAATACTTTGCCACGGACAAAATGGGGAATGAGTGGAATGCACAGGTGCAAAGTCAGTCGGATATTGGATACATGTAACTCACTTGACCATTTCTCTGTGTTCATCATCAAGCTTGCGTTCCCAATTAAAAGTCTTCAACACTGCCGATCTGTATGCCTTGGCAATCCTATCTGCAACCTTATCTTCGGAAAGCACACCATAAGATACATTAGGCTTGTTCAAATGCTCATTCTTGTATTCATTTGGCCATATCCACGGATTATCTTCCACTATAAAGACATCTCTATAATGCCCATGATTGATGTAATTTATCTTCATCATTGAATTCTCGGGTCTTGGCCTATCAACCTCCTTTGGATCATCAAATGGCCGTGATAAATCGATGGAGTGAAACTCATTGCAAGTGGGGTAATAGCCGTATTCCCATTCCATCGCACGGCAGGCTCCAATTTGGCTTTCTTTTTCGTCAACGCTCTCGTCATCGTCGCCGCGACTCTTGTCGTCATCTTCATCGCTGTTGTGGTCAGCAATACGGACTCTATCGTCGTCAAAGAAAATTTCCAACTGCGACACATGCACATCCTCTCCTTTGATGTCAAATTCTTCTGCCCGATGTAAAGGATGACGTCTGATGCTTTTGCGTCGTTTCTTTTCCAAAGGCGTTTCAATCAATGAATTTGGATCAAATCCACCTGGAGCTGTATGCATATATTGATCATAGATAATGGAGCGTGCAAATTGAGTATCCTTTGGTATTGATTCATAGGCTATGTCACCATAGTTCGGATCGACTCTTTTTGTTTGTTTCATTATACTTGTTGACAGAGGAAATGAACGAAATGGTAGGTGATTGTTCCATCCCTGTAACTGTATTGTGTAACGGTTGTTTTGCATTTGATCATCCTCAACCACAGCTGCATTCTTTTGAGAATTGTAATCTGAATAAGTAGTCTTAAGCTTGCTCTCATCAACCGATTCTTGTTCGTCAATATCCGCTTCCTTGCCCTTTTGAATCAACATAGACACTTCGTCGTGTGACAGCTCCTCTTCCTCGCTGCAAACAGTATCATATACAATGTATGAGTGCGTGTGTGATACGATGTTGCATATCTTCATCTGTCTAATCAAATTTCAATGTATAGGACTCACTCATCATCAAAGTATACAGTGTAAAGCCCCGTATTGACATCATAAGACCTGATAATACCGAGATAAGCTTTTTTACTGCCATCATCTTCTGTGAAGGTCTTCCATATAGTGGTGTCAATTGCAAATTGCCCACTGTCTTTCACCAGAGATTGATTCTCTTTTGCTCTATTATCATCTGTCGTAAGTTGTGGATTGGGTATTTGCTTCTTGCCAATGATTTCTGGCGATGATTTTACATCCTTCTCTCGACCAATCTTGATTAATTCAGAGATTTGTTCATGAGACATGTCTTCTTTATCACTGTACCGGTTAAAAACACACGATTGAGAAACGATAATATATCAAATAAATGTGCAATACAAACTCAAAGCTAAAGAACGCACCCATCTTCGTAGACAACAGTATACAACCCAGTACTCTCATCGTGTGAAGTAATTTCACCCAAATACGACTTTTTACTACCATCCTCTTCTATAAAAGTCTTCCACACATTCATTCCAATTGCATGAACTGATTTTTCTCTATCATGAGATTGTTTGTGCCTCTTCTCCCTGTGATGCTTCTCCACCCTGTCGTGTGTATATCCCCCAACAGCAGCAGCGGCCTCATCATGCCTCAAATGTGAATGCTGCATATTGGAACTAGCATAATCTAATCGATTCCACATCCAAAAAAGCCAATAACACAAGAAAGCAATGGCAGTATTAAAAATAACATTCGATGATTCCATCGTCTGCTCAACAAGGAAGTAATAATAGTGCAAGTTTGAGCCTCCCTCTTGGTATATTTGCTGTTGTTACGTTCTACAGTTAGCTCTACATGCGCATGCGTATCTGCATGATCGGGAGCAGCATTGAAGTTGGAGTAATGAGGATGCGGTCGATGAATGTCGGATGTTCCGTTTCGAGCACTTAGTGGGTTATTGTTGCTGCTGTTGGTGGGGGTGAGTATTAGAGGCAGATTGTTCTCGGTGTCGTCAGATAGATTGCTTGACATTTCCATCATGGTGGGTATGGTATTTGGAGAGGAGAGACAAGAGACGAGGCAGCCAGCTGAATGATCATATCAGATCAAAGAGGAGCCAGAGATGAGAGATGAGAAAAGGGGAGCAAGGACTTTTCCGTGCTAGGATCAGTCAGAACTACTACTTCGAAATGATATTTGATACCAGGAGCTACGTAGGCATAGAACGAGGAGAATCAACATTCTATCGATCCGACAGCACCATTACACCAATGACAAGCACATCAAACACAAATACTACAGCACCAGTCACCCTATTTGCCCTTGCGTCGATAGCGTGGAGGAAGTTTCAGTCAAATCGGCCATCAAACGCCTAGCATCTGCCAATCCGTCCTTTC
>JALLPI010001215.1:0-11151 GCA_036939935.1 Cyclotella atomus
GACCGAATTTTCTTCAAACTCAGACTTTATACTTCAAGTCTTTCATGTCAATATCGCTACTGTGGCTGTTCAAGATGCAATTATATGCAATAAGAGAGACAAAATTCCAAAGTTGTCTGCGAAGGAGGTCATACAACTTGGACTCTATTGTTGATCATATATTGCTGGTCGTAGATACGGCTACGATTTGTAGTTTTGTTCACGACTGAATTTCTTCTTCTAAGACTTTCAATTGGCTCAACTCGAGATACAATCAGATGCAGCCAGAGAGACGAAGTTCAAGTTGTTTGAAGGAGGTCGTATTTCAAGAAAGCGTCACCTAAAATTCAACTCTCTGTCCACAAATAACATAGAATTCACCGAAAAGGATCTATGACTCCCTACGACCACTTACATTGCACAGTCGGACTTTTTTGTCTGCTGTGCAGTATCGGTGGATGAATTATTGACACCACTACTTGACACCCACCTAAAAGTCCGAATCAGATCGTGAATGGGTCCATCATAGTACTTTGTTGCAACGTTAATCGTGGTATTTCGACCTTTAAGCCTCCCTATGACCGCTCACAATGGCAGAGACGGACTTTTTAGTCTGCTGTGCAGTATCTTATTATTTTGTCTCTGATATGAGGCTATAAGAAGTATAAATTTTGACACAGGGAGGCATCATGTAGTAGGTTGTCAATCGTCAAAGTAGTTTCAGGCTTCGATCCATAGATCTACGACTTCTAAGACTTGTCTCAGTCGTCAAGTAAAGAACGCCAAATTATCACGATCACTTCATTGTGCATCAAAGAGCATGACCTTCCAAGGTTCAGCCACAGCTAGCATATCGTTGCCATAATATCGTTTCTCTTCATTCATTTGCAACATTTGAATTGAAGAATAAGCAAGCGAAACAGCTAGCGAGAGCATCCATCATTGCATTGTTACGGGTAGATACTTCCCTTCAAGAATTACGGAACTTGTACGTTGTGAACAGTTGTTGGAAGTCACATATCAGAAACTAAACGTACATCTTTGATTAGGATTGAGATTAGGCCCTTCAAGTGAAGAACATGAATTCTAACACTACTGCTGCACCAAATCCGCAAGTCGCCAGCGCTAACGAAGAAACAGTCAATGACATCCTAAACGATGAGGAAGCCATCGGTGAAATTCTTAGAGAAAGCATCGAACTGCGACGCAAGGCCCATATTCTCGCATCTGTACCCGATCTAATTGCGGCCTTTGATGCGGCCGGCCATATTCATTTCGCATCTCAGTCCGTACTTGATTTTCTTGGATTAGACAAGGCATCTGATATCGAAGGCCGTTCGTTTTGGGACTTGTTTACGAACAAATCAAGGGCAGATATCAAAGCTGCTTTTGAGGATGCATTGGCCCGGAGGTTAAGGAAGGAGAAGATTCTATTTTTTCGGCTGATGGAATGATAATGCCAGTTCATCTCGTTACAAGAGATGAACAGGGTAGGCAGGAGGTCCACAGAGCTTCGTTCAAGGGTACAGCTTGTCTCAATACAGATGTACCTGAATGTGTATGCAGTTTACGATTGGTTGCAAATGATGATATGCAGTCAAAACAGCAGAATGGTGGTGATGTAGTTGTTAGTGATAACGAGGAGGGTAGAGCCAAGAGTAACTTTGGTTCGTGGAAAAGGATTGCAGCGCCATCAAATACACCAGGTGCAAAGAGGGTCAGGATTGATGATGCATCATTCAATCAAGTGAGTGATGAGAGTGTCAGCAAGTGATACAGAAACTTGAAACTTATGATGATCAAGTTTTTCAATTAGCACTGGGGGCAAGTTATATCTGACTTTGTACATATGTAGTTTCATAACTGTATTAAAATAATGTCTTGAGGTATACACCTGAATTTGTCGGTAAATACCAAGAGTGCTGAAAACATGAACATGTTACTAATTGATCAATAAAATCAGTAGAGGTTAGAAGAGTAGCATCTGCATATCGTTGTGTTGGAATTGTGTACTGTCTAAACAATGTTGCAGCAATGGTATGCAAAGAAACATGCGCTTTTTAAAAGTGCCTCGTAGGTTACCTTTGCGTCTCAAATAGCGTTATGGTTCCCGCCAAATTTCATACCATACAGCCACACGTCTTATGCACCTCATTTACTGAAGACCCTGCCTCGCGGCTTTCAAAGTCTACCCATAATAGCTAGCCAGCACAAACCGGCCGCAGCCCAGCAAAATAAGGTAAGAGATGTAAATTATTCAGTGTTAAATGTATATTAGAAGAGAAGCCGAGTGATGCCCGTTACACTGTGTGTATCGCCACTGCCATGAACTGATGGCACAATGAGGGGTATGATTAGTAATCCAGCTTGGTCCGTGTTCACGATCCGCCCCCCACGTGAGTGTGGCGATGATTTAAACTTTAAGCTGTAATGACCCTCCTGTATGTTGCGATTTTTGATGTTGTGTAGTTTGGTGCGCGATTTTTCAGTTGATGTTTGTGATGGCGGCTACCAGCCAATCAATTTATGTAGATAGATTGCTCTGGTTTGGTTATGAATGATTCTGTTTGAGTTCTGTGTAACGGTGGCTAACTTTGCTTCCTTCCGCTTTCCTCGCTACTGCAAGAATCAACAGCAAGCAGTTTATCGTCATGTCATCGAAAAAGCGATCAAGAACCACCAAAACAAACAAGCTGTTCACAACCCTTCACTCATTAGAAGAGACTGATGCCCGAGCGGCCAAGAAACGTAAACAATCCTTACAATACTCCGTCAAGAAGAGTAAAGCTGCTAATGATGAAAGTAAGATACAGAGTATATTGGTTGAACTGAGGATTTTGACCCAAAGGAGTTCAAGTGCTGCTGCTGGAAATATCACAAGTGGCAAGAACGGGGACAAAGTGAAACAGGAATTAGATGGCCTCTTGGAGAACTTGTTGGTCGCCAGAAGAGAGTTGATGAGTCATCAGCTGGATGAAGATAATGTAGACTACTCCAAGATGATTCAAGAAGTTGATGACGAAAACAGCAGCGACGATGCCTCGAGCAGCAACAAAAAGTCCCTCGCCTCCCAGCTTCAAGATGAGTACAATTCTCTCCAAACGCATTGGCAGACTACTCTTAACAAGCACCACTCCAATTTGGCACTGCATTCGGGTTTATCAGTGGCAACCTCCAAGTTTCAAAGCAAGGCAGTTGATCTATCTTTCTGGGATCAAGTCAAGTCCAGTGTGGAGCATGATCGTGTCAAAGGTCGTGGGTCCTCCAGTGATGATGCTTTGTCTTTTGATGATTCCAAGTTGTACCAGCAGATGCTAAAGGATTTTATATCAAGTGGCGGGGGTACTGCTGCTAGCAAAAAGGGCACCGGTGTAGACCCTGCTCAAGATGCAGCCGAACGGTTGAAACGAGCCATGCGTAAAAAGTCTGGTGGGGATGTAGATTTGAATACATTGCTCGATCCTGAGGCTGATGGCAAGATTGCTAGTAGTAGCAAGAAGAATACAGTGGATAGAAAGGCTTCCAAGGGACGAAAGATTCGGTATGTTGTGCACCCGAAGCTTGTGAATTTTATGTTTCCTGTGGCTAGAAAGGAGCCAATGATTAGTGATGATGTGTGGTTCAAGAGTTTGTTTGGCGGAGTTGGCAGATAGTGTTAAGACTGTAGGTAATTACTCATGGTGTTAATTTTTAAGTTGTCAGCAGGTTCTAACCTTGCATGGGTCCATATAATCCTGCAGCATCCGAAGCTGCTTAATTCAATCCGCACCAACTGCAATCATCCATTCAACATCAACGCCAAGATTTCCATCTCAACATCACCTTGATCCTCAACAACGTGATCATGATCGTCTGACTTCTGGGCTCTAGACATTCTTCTAACAAACTCAATGCTTTCGCCTGTTTGCGTATGAGTGAATATCATACCCGAGCCGCCTACAGGATAGCTTTGTTTGGTCCCAAACACAAACATGGCGTGCCAGGTACTAACAGAGACACAATCCGATGACGTGAGGAGATAGATCCACTGTTTGATAAGAACACGTTGTTCTGTTTCGTCCTCAAGATATCCATCGTCCGCAAACATTATTGCATGAAACAGATTGAGGTTCCTCGACTTGAAAGACTTGCGCTTGAAGCCCAGAGGCTTTGCTAACGCGATTTGATCAACAGATTCTCCATTGTCTTCAATCTTGACTCCATTCTGGTGCAAAAGGCCTACGGTCTCATTCGAAAAAGCTTGTTTTGACTCGGGAAAGGTTAGATTTTCGTCACTCAAGTAAACGTTCAAGGTATCTGTGGCATCGTCGTCGTGTGAGTTGAGAGGAAGCTGCTGCAAGCACACGTTGAAGATGTGCTGGCGGGTTTCGTTGTACAAATCCTTGCTGCAGAAGCTTACGGAGGCCAGATCTTTGGCATTCAAGAAGGAGTAGAACGAGATGCCCGCGTGAGAAATGGTAGTATCAAAGCAAATACCGGTCGCCATTGTGAAGACAAGCGTAGTGTTGTAAGCTGGCTGAAGTGCGAGGTGGGCGTTGGTAAGGTTTGTGCTTTGAATTATCATGTGCATAATGAACATGGCGGGATTTGTTTGGTTTTCTTTTCTGGGGATGATTCACATGATAGGTTACTTGTCTTGAAACTGAAAACCATCCACCTCTGCGCTGAATGAAGGAGGCTCCTTCTTTCATTACTCCTAGAAGTGAACCCAAAGCACCAACCATCTTCACTTTCTCCTCTCCCCAAGCACCACTATCTTACTTACTTAAAAGGAGTGAAAGTTCAAGTGAAGTCTTTAATCAACAAACATGCCTCGTCCAATTCGCCGCGCTGTAGCTGGCGTAACCGTCGCCGTTGTGATTTTGGTGGCTGGTTTGATTGCTTCATCCTACGAACAAGCTGTCCTTTACAAGCATAAGGAGTCTGAATCGTTAATGGCTGCCCGTTGGCTTAACATTGCATTTATCGGTGCTAACCCGAATGTACTAGCCCGTCGTCGTTCTGGAGCTGATTTTCAAGTCTTTCGATCGTCTCGAATCCTTGAAGCTGATGCCGGTGTTGCACCCACGATTGAATCGGCCGCACCGACTACAACCATCACAACAAACTCTCCGTCGGTGCCGCCCACTGCCTTTCCAAGCAGTACACATCCATCTGTAGGCCCGTCAACTGATCCCAGCCCTCAGCCTACTTTGAAAGTAAGTTATTTGTCTGTTCTTGTGTACCTAATACTCATGGATATATCACATCGTGACTTCCCGATCTTGTACACAACAGCCAACTGACTCGCCCTCTGCATCGCCAACAACAACGCAAACATCCAACGCGCCAACTACTCAGGTATGATGCTGTTTAATCTATTAACAAATCTAACCTGACAACCTTGTTCAGCCAACAACTGCTCCTTCAACATCACCTATTACTCCGAAGCCGACAAACAATCCAACAGCAGCACCTAGTAGGCAGCCAAGTAACAAGGTGAGAATCGTGTTGCATCCGAGGATGTTCACTAAACGCAAATGCTCATTTGGAGTGCCTTGCATCAGCCAAGCAAGCTGCCAACACCTCTACCTTCGAATGAGCCCACGAAAAAGGTGAGTGATGAATTGAAAGAGTCTAACATGTCCATGGATGTGATCTCAATGCTGCCGTCTACTTTTTAGCCATCTCTAGCACCAACCCCAAGTCCTAGTCAGAACCCCACCTCTAGTCCTACTGAAAGGGTGAGCCCTGTTAAATGCATGAACATAGCTTTTATGTTGACCAACGTCTCATTTAACTGTCTTTTTTTCCATAGCCGACAATGTATCCCTCATTGAGTCCAACTGCGCGCTCAACCAAAAAACCAACAATGAAGGTGTGCCTCGTATTGTCTACGACGTTTTAACTGTTGTCATTGGGCTCATTTTTCTTCGCACTGACATCCTCATTAGCCGACGCGCCTTCCTACGAACAAACCCACCAGCCGATCGCCTACTGCAGCCCCATCCCGTTCTCCAACACTGCAGGTGAGGCAATCTTTTGGCTCGTGCATGCATTTTCTCTTTTACTTCTTCTGACATTGATTCGTCTCGTAACACACTAATTAATTCACAGCCGTCGAGGTCACCAAGCCAGAACCCGACACGATCTCCTTCACGTCGCCCCACACCAAAGCCGTCCATGGTGCCGACCGGAAAGCCAACCAGAAAGGTGAGACTTCGATGAGTTGATGGATTACTGTTAGATGTTGCGCTAACGTGTGTTCTTTCGACAGCCAACTCCTCTTCCGACGACTGCTCCTTCCGTATCTCCTACATTGGAGGTGAGATCACGTATCTCGGTAATGTGATGTGCCGAGTGTTGTCTTCACTGATCTGTCATTTTTTCATTGCAGCCTTCTTATGTTCCGACTGGATATCCTTCATCAAAGCCTACGAATAAGGTGAGCTTTACATCAAATGAAAATGTTCTGCTTGGTATTCGTATGACTCAACGACTTTTTCTCGCAGCCAACCAGACGTCCGTCATTGGTCCCGAGTAAAAGCCCTACAAATGAACCTACAAGACGCCCCACATCAGTGCCAACATATGCTCCCTCGAATAAGGTGAGGTTCAGACTTGATTTTTTATACTCCGTTATAATCATTCAATCGCGTTGATGCTGATTGTTGTCGTGATCATTGACAGCCTTCGAATCATCCATCTGCCAATCCTACACTTGAACCTACTGCGGCAATCACGCCCGTTCCTTCCACAGCCCCAAGCAGTGAGGTACGTTGAAGTGACTGATCACAGCTCGCTTTACCGTCTTCGATATGCATTGACCCTGTGGTTTTTATTATTCTTTTCCATCACAGCCTACCTCTGCACCTCTTACAATTGTGTATGAGACTCAGTCACCCACTTACATCCCAACTGATTCACCAACCACTACTACTTACCCACCGTCTACGTCGTATGTGACAATGAATGCAGTTCTCAGCTTTAACCTACCAATCAACAATCCATTGGCTGGCGGGTCTATAACTGCCTTTGAGTCCACAATTGAGGACTTCCTGGAGAAAAAGATGAATGGAACCACAAAAGACTTGCAGGTTGAAGAGTATACTGTGAAAGTTGCATCTCAGGAAGTGAGATTCGGAGAGTCACGCCGTATTCTTCAAGACTCGGGATCTCTTGATTATTTGGTCGTGACAACGTCTGTAACTGCTGAAGGTTCACCACCCAACCTAGCTAAAAGGTTTCCCTTCCAGGCTGCTGCTCACAGTGCCATCACCAAAAATAGTGCCGAATTGTTTCAAGAAATTATCTCAACGTTGAAGCTACTCGAAGAGGCTCCTGATGAAACAGCATCTGTGGACATGGTATCATCTAACGATGATAGTAAGTTGAAAAACATAGCAATAGGATCATCTGCAGCTGGAGTTTTGTTGGCATTTCTGCTATCACTCCTATTCGTGCAACGTCGACGCGAAGTTGCACGCTTAAATATCATCACCAGCGATGAGGCGCCTCCTCCAGCATCTTATGTTGCTAGAGTTGACGGTTTTTCGAGGGATCATGACGAAGTTTCCAGCATCGATGATAACAGCCTTCTGTCTAGTGGAAAGGTACCTCCATCATATCCCAAGAACATTCCACATTACAACCCAGATGAAGCTAATCAAATAATCGATCACCCTGTTCAGACTGTAAATGCTACCAACTCGAATGACATCGAATCAAACAGTCAGCCTTCCTGTGTCATGAAGCGAGTGACTTTTGTGCCAATTGATGAAGCGCCGGTGAATTCCAAACCTGTTGATAAATGCAGCGCATCTAACGACGTAGAGGATTTACAACATCCGGATCCGTCGCTCGTGGAGCTATATGAGAAGTCCATCCCAGACGATGATAAATCGAAGAAAAGCCCTGTCCGTCCGGCAGTGCAGACTCGCTCCAGCTCTGGCTTCAAAATGTTTAGCTGTTTTGCAGACAACACATTTGAAGACGACCTCAAGGATACACCAAGGCCAGCACTGACTGCTCAGAAGATTCTTCGAGAGCAGTATCGCACCGTTACCCCAAAACAAACCGACAATGTCTACAAAGTACGGGCACCTCCAGGCGCACTAGGCATCGTGATTGATTCAAATGACGAAGGACCCTTTGTATACGAAGTCAAGGTCACTAGCCCTCTCAACGGACATGTGGAAGTCGGTGACAAAATAGTTAGCATTGACGGTTGGAATTGTGAGGCGAGCTCCTCGCATCAAGTTGCCAACTGGATCCGGAAGAAGCCTAAGAGGAACGAGCAGATATTGATGTTGAAGTCAAAACACAACTATGCGGATATTGATGAGGAATCGTTGTAATGTTCGTGTGAAGAGCTCGGATGAATCTGCGTAAAATACTATTGTATGACGTCTTATGAACAGACAGTCATGTTTATTTTATCGGAGACAGAAAGTGTTCATATCATGTCAGGTGCAGTAACAATAAGCCACTCTGTTTTTCAATCCTGCTTCATTTGCACTACTTGCATCTTCTGAAGATGAAAAGGGTATCAGTTGATGTGTTTCCTCTCATAATTCTTAAATCATCGTCCAAATAAGATAACACTAACAAGTTCATCGGCCCAAGACTCTTCCAATGGTCTGCCTTGTCAGTCCTAGGTCCATACTTCACTGAATCTGGGGTGACGGACAACACATTCGAGGGTTTACCAGTGAAAAGCGAGACTTCGGTCCGCAAATCCCAGTCACTGCACGGAGTAAGCGTGGGTGAGGCATTATGGCATTCGAAATCGAACATAAATGGCATATGACTCACCCCGTTATGCGCACTTCGAAGGATTGGCCACCCAGCTTCCCAACAACCTGCTCCACGTACTCCACATCTGATAAGTATTTTGTAGCTGTTAGTCTTTGTTGCACTCCCCCAAATTTGGTGAGGCCTCCAGCCAAACCGCTCAATCCCTCGTTGTACTTCATGGTAGAGGAGCTTGAATAGATCAGATCCCAGTTCCCTACCAAATCCTCCTTTGGTACTGCATTAGAATTCCCAGTGATAGAAACTCTGTTGTATGGCTCCCTTTCGAGTTCGCCAACGACTTCAAGTACACGCTCTTGCTCCAACTCAGTACAGTCCAATCCACACGGCTGCCGTCCTTCTTCCTCTGCAACTTGGTCTAGATCTTGAATCAGTTCCAGCAATTCTTCTTTTAAGTCGAGTTCTGGCTCCTGCTTGGCTTCCTCATTCTTTGTAGGCATCGCAGCACCACTTGCTTGCTCATCTTCGTCCTCGAACAATTCATCAATTTTGTCGTATAACATTAAGAAACCCTCTTCGTCAAGCTTGTCGTTCGTCCCAGGAGCCTTCTCGACCCCATTCCACAACTCATCCAATTCACTGTTTGTCAAGTCCTCATCAGATAACAATTCACGCATCTCTCCCCATCGCGAAAGAATATCTTGCTTAGATACCAGATAGTTCTCGTCAGCTAGCTGAGAAAACAGAACAGCAGGTGGTAGATCTGTATCTGTAATGATTGGTTTGGGTTTTGGTGCGGTATCTTCTGGGATAGCAATTTCTTCTTCTTCTTCTTCCTCAACATTGACAATTTCCATTGCTGCTTCCACTTCTTCGTCGTCCAAAACAAACAAATCATCTAATGCTAAATTAAATGCCTCGAAGGATTTGAAGTCCATAACATCAGCAGCACCTACAGCCTTTGTCCACAGTTCATCAAACTCATCTGTACCCAACATGCCCTCTTCAATCAAGGTTCCGATTTCTTCCCATTGCCGTAACTGCGATTTAGATACCGATCCGCCCGTAGCCAGTTTTGCAAATGAAGCCTTGAGCTCTGAATAATCGGGAGTTGATGCATCAACTTCTTCATCGACTTCTTCAAACAAGCTGTCGATATTTTTGTACACTGTTACGAAACCATCAATGTTGACTTTGTCTCCTTTCGCTGCTGCCATGTAGATTTCATTCAGCTCTGATTCTAGTAGATCACCTTCACTCTAAAGTGGACAGGTTGTAGAAGCAAGAGTTGGTGAGATAGTATCCATGATATTATTGCAAAACGCCAGATCCTATGACAAGTAGCCTTTCATTGGAAATAAAGCCAACTTGACTTCATTTGCACAGCTATTATTGAGCAGCATCAGGGCAATAACAACAAATTGCACGTCAATATCAACATTACCAGACATTAGCATAGCAAATAAACTCACCAACAGCTCCTTCACAAAAGGAACATCCATAACACCATTCAAATCCATCACTCCCTCCTCATTAGCATACACATCAAACAATGAACGCGCCGTTTGTTCCAATGTGTCATCTTGCACGGCACTAAGACCAAATGGCAATCTTGGACTGACGCATCTGATATCTTTGTTGCTGGTGAATGGTAATGTAGATGTTAAACCGATTCTATGAACTGGAGTAAATCCCTTTGTGTAGGGAAGGAGAGTGATGAGAATGGAGAGCTTCATGATGGAGGTAACAGTCGTATCAAGCCTCCAAATGGAGGAAAGAGAAGATCTCGAGGAGATAATGATGAAAAAAGTGAAAGGTGGAAGTGAACCTCACTTCGCGAACTATTTTTCATTTCGCGAACTGCAAACGAAGCTGGACATCAGGATAATACTTAAAAATCTTGCCGCAAAAATAGACCAATCACAATGATTCCAAGCAATAGTATTTCCCCCAATTTGATGACCAATAAAACACCAACCCCTCTTGTCTATGGCAGTCTTGGGAGTACCAGGTGGTCGTGGCCAGCAAGACACTCACCCAAAACAAGTGAGATGCCAATATGCACGAACTGAAGAGTAGCCAAGTCTAAGTACTGCTGAAGTCTAAGCAGAATACTAGCTTGCAAGGAAACTGCATACTACTGGTGTAGGAATACTGGGAGAACTTTCGATTATTGGGTTGGCAGTTAAGTCAGTGTGAGCATTGTGGAGCCAAAGCTTTGAATTTGAATGATCATTTTACCATTGTGTGGCTGTACCTGTTAGAGGGCTCAGAACACTCCGAGACCAATGACGTAAGAGTGTGAAATCTAATGTAGTATTTGCAATGTAGCAATGTGTTGTTAGAGGGCTCGAAACACTCTGAGACCAATGACGTAAGAACCGAAAGAATTAGATGGACGATGTGACAGTGAGTCGATTGCTTTTGTTATGACTCTTT
>JALLPI010001216.1:0-12057 GCA_036939935.1 Cyclotella atomus
AACCTAGTTCCGGGAGCTAGACCGATCGGAATTCCGCCGGAATTTGCAACCTAGGCTGAAAATATGAGCGATGGAGCTCAAGAGACTCTTCACTCGTCAAAGTTGAAGGCAAACATCCCTCACATCCACCGATGACTTGTCCAATCTTCCTCCGTTAGAGTCGAGGGCATCCTTATCTCTCTGTCTTAATACTGCCGACAATGTAATATACCTACACTCCAATGAATACGGCTTATAAGAGGCGTTAACCAATGGATCAGCTCTCATCTCTATTTGTTGGTGTTGTCAGAGACACAAAGCATCAGAAGAGGCATTAGATGCACCAAAAGCTGAACAGAATCTGTTATTTATTCATTCAATGAGTAGAGAAGGGCATCATAATCATAGTTAGTATGATGCCTCTATTGCACCACGCAACAAACAACGAAACATGACACCGAGAGCTACCACAGAAATACATTGCAACTGGATCAATAAAACGATACTTTTAGTACGTAAACAAGCAGATATAGATCTTCTCTATTGATTGTGAATGCAGAACGAGAAGACGAGCCGGTGATTCACTACTTTACAATATAATTGCCATCAATCAGTGTTATAAATGGTTGAAGCAAGACCCAAGTCAACACATGAAAGTGGGAGGACTCTTCTTAAAACTAGCCAATCCATTATGGCATACACACACTCCATACACTTCTGATCGGCGGAGGTTGAAAATATCTCTAACAATTGCTAACAAAGGTTTCATTCAACAGTCAGAACTAAGCAAATCATTTGTTGTTATTCATTACACCCTCAGCCCAACTATTTCCCACTGAATTCACCTCTCCTAGAACCTTCTTCACGAACGCAACCAGCTTTGAGCACTCCTCCCCGAATCCACACTCTCCATAGGTTTCATCAGAATTGGTCCCATCATCAACAATGTAACTGTGTCCCTCAACCCTCAAGAGGACTGCAGTACTGCCACTGACGAGAAGAGTGAAGGATTATGTTATCATGAATTGAAAGTATACATTCACATGACATATTTGGACATTTGACTGCAGAGACGTGAATCAGCAATGGGAGGATCAGCACACAATCCTTCCCAGCATCTCCAGAGCCACATTTGCGCGCAGTAACCAACAATGATGTGGGAGGAGGGTATAATACAGAGGATGTTGGGGCATTCGAAGGACTGTCACATACAATCGGGTATATTACAACCTCATTTCTTTTGCAGGTGATGAACGAGACGTCGCATTGTGCGGTTCACTTTCAAGACACTCCAGAGAAGATTGCGCAGTACTCTCATTGCAGACCATATCGATGTGAGTGCAGATGAGGTTAGTGGATAGGGAGTGCGTGGTTACGGATCTGTTAGGTCTGGTCCCCAAACGTTGGAGATGCCAGCTCTATCATTGTTCCGTCGCCCTTGTGGACAAATCATGGCATGCACAAGATAAGCAGATTTTGATGAATCCTCAATGGAGGTTGATGTTGCAGGGTGTGGGGCAGCGGCAGTAGAGCCCCACAGCCAAATCGCCGGTTGATGGAGCTTGCGAAATGGCCTTGAGAGTGGGATTATGAAGCTACGAGAGCGGGCGGGCTCATCTTCATAGTGCACGACATGCATTTGCAAAGGCGGAAAATCGTTAACTTGCCACTAGTAAAATTCTTTATGTCCCTAAGATTTTAAAAATCTCGTCCGGGGTCGTTCGGAGAAGATATCCCGCCCCGTGCCGCTACCATCATCTCTAGCTTGGTTCATTTTGCATATTTGCATGAAATCAACCACGTGAAATCATTTTCGATCCTAGAGGTATTTACCTTTGCCTATCTATCATTACCTTTATGAGCCTTTTGTCCAGCTTCTCCCTCTTCTCCTTTCGACTTTCGACAGCATCGAGCTGCAATAGATCTGGTACGATCTGTATCTGCTGGTGCACAAGCTGGCAGCGTCGAAGAGGTTCCTCGTCCGGCCACGGCACTGCCATCCCATCACTTGCAAAATGTTAAACCTAAGACCCCAGCCCTACCGCTCCGCACGGGCCGTGTTGCCCTCCTCTGAATCCACATCGCAGCACCGCAGCACTCCCTCATCTCTCATCGCCTCCATCCGTATCCTCCTCGGAATCACAGCCGTTATCATGATACTCACTACCCTCGGCACTATCTTCCTGTTTCACACGGAAGACTCGCTACATATTACACAAAGTAATCGAGAGAATGGAGAAACGTTGACAGATCACGGTGTTCACAAGAATATCCAATTGCATAAACAGATTTTGAGACAGCATTTGAATCAAAAGAAAGCGTCCGACAAAAACAAGGAGTTGACTTCCGAAAGAGAGGAACGTAAGAAACAATCTGTTGGTGGGGAGGAAAAACAAGATCAAGTTTCAGATATACAATCTGCGGTTCACTTGCAAAAAGGGTCAAAACTGGCATCTAAGGATGATGATGAAACTGAAAAAGTACTTACAGATGTGCAGCCTCAAGTTAAGTCAGATGTCAAGACGGAGAATATTCCAGCTTTAAAAGAAGCACAGCCTCAAGTTAAGTCAGATGCCAAGATAGAGAACAATCCAGCTTCCGAAGAAGAGGGAGATGCCGACGACGACGACGACGACGACGAAGATGACATTGAACAAGAGACCCCACTAAATCCAGCAGCAGCGACCGCTGCTGCCAAACCGAATGCAAAATTGGAACAATTCCCTCCTGTAGATTTACCATTGGCCCGGGGCTATTCCGGTCTGCCTATGGAAAAGACTCCTGCCTTGGTGGGTGCCAAGAGGGGTACTATTGAGTGTGATATCAACGTCAAGTGAGTAATTTTACTTTGCTCATCATGTGTCTGTATATTAGGCACGTGTATTTCATCAAAACACTAATTATATGGAACCTTGATCATGATAGCGCACTAGCCTACTGGAATTCACCACAGGGAAAACGAGATGAAGAATTTGTCAGTCCCTTCCAAGTTACACAAGAGCCTGGTAGGACCAAGTATGTAACATTTGAACCGGATGGAGGTGAGTATATATTTATCTTTAGGCACTTGTGCAGAAGTCTGCATTTTCTTTTGCTAACACACTACTTGCAGGCGGTTGGAACAATTTGAGAATGAGTATGGAGGTTAGTATCTAGTTCACGCACTTGTGCACAACTCCTGCGTCTGCTTATTAACATTCAATTCTCGTGATCTTATCTACAGAACATTTTTGTATTCGCAGCAGCCACAGGACGAACACTGGTCCTTCCACCCCCACAAAACATATACCTTCTCTCCAATGACATTATGTTTGATGACTTTTTCCCCATGTTCACAGAGCAATTCCAAAAGAGGATTAAGGTCATTGAAATGGTGGACTTTTTGAAGTTGGAGTTTCAGGATGGTGGACTACTGAGTTGGGTGAATGCAACAACAAGAGAGCAGATGCTGAAGGCTAGTAAGAGTTGTGTTTCTCAGAGAATTGGTACGTCATGCATTTTTGATGGATGTTATAATTGATGTTGTATTTGTATCTAACTTGTCGATTGGCAGCAACACAATCATGCTATAGTATTGTGGATGTGTTGAGAGAAAGTGGCTACGTAGCCCAAGTAAAAGATTCAAAGAATTGCCTTATTTTTGACGAAGGTGCCTTCAAAAATGATGCCAAGCCGATGAATAATGCAATCAAACAGTTTTGTGGTCCAGTGAGTGAGATTTTGATGCAAGAATGCACAATAGAAGTATTGGGATTTGTCAACAACTTATCTCATCATATTGTTTTGTAGAATCGCGAACCATTGTACTATAGCAAGGAGATGGCAAATCCGAACATTGTTCACTTCCATACGTCCTCAAATGATGACTACAGGTATGTGAGCATTATATATTATGAAACCCAATCAAATCATCCATTGTTTGGAGAGCTCACGTACAAATCTAAATGCAAACTTCTATTCTCCAACAGAATTCTCAATGTGAGTTCTGTTCAGATCATGTTGTATTATGCGAGCTGCTTCTTTTCACTCATTTACACATTTTGCACTGCAGCACTTTTATGCGGTCATCCACTTCAGTGATCCAGCTATAGACAACTATATGAAACGATTTATTCGTGACTTCATCCACTACCATGACAATATGTACTGTGCAGCAGGGAAAATAATACAATCCTTACAATATGAGGGCAAACAACGTGGCTTTGAGGTCGATCAAGAGGGAGCTGGGGGATATTCTGCATTGCATGTAAGACGTGGAGATTTGCAATACAAAGAATGCTTAATTCCAGCGGAAGAGTGGTGGGAAAATACTCGAAAGCTGTGGCGTCGCAAAGAAATATTATACATTTCTACTGACGAACAGAATAGGACATTTTTTGAGCCTTTAGCTGAGCATCATGACTTGAGGTTCCTTGACGATTACTATGAAGAAGCCGGACTTGCAAATTTAGACAAGCACTTCATGGGGATGGTCGAGAGCATTGTGTCGGCAAGAGGTAGGTTATTTGTAGGTACTTGGCACTCTACGTTTTCCAGCTACATTATGAGACTGCGAGGTTACTATGGCATGAGCAAAGTTTCGAACTATTACAATTATAGACCAAGATGGCTGTGGATGCACAAATGGGTTTATCCTAATGGCAATTATGCAGCTAGAGAGTTTCCTATTGCTTGGTAAGTGACAGGAGCATCTTGCGGTGATACATTCTGCAATCGCAAATGCTAACACCTCAGATAAATGGACATAGGCTGGGAATAGATGGAGACCTACCTATAACCGGTGACTTGGAGCCCAACAAAACATCACCAATAGGCCCCCAAGCCGATATTACACTCCTAACACTTGATCCTCCGGCTAGACCTGATCATTTGGCAAGAGGCGTAGCAGGACTCAGCATGTCAGAAACACCCGCACTTGTTGGGGCATCACGTGGAAAGATTGAGTGTGATGTAAATGTTGACTTTATGGCATATTGGAATGATCCGCAAGGCGAACGAGATCGTAAATTTGTCAGTCCTTTTCGAAAGGACGATAAGCAGACACGCTACATTACATTTTGGCAAGATCCAGGTCGATTCAACAATATTCGCATGAGCCTGGAAACCATATTCGTCATTGCTGCTGCATCTGGAAAAACTGTCGTTCTGCCGCCGACTCAAAAGTTGCATCTTGAGTACACTGTGAGTATGATGAAACATGGATTGTAACTGCCATCTACAGCATTTGCTAACACACGAATGATTACATTGAAATGAAACGTAGGACAATCAAAGCGTCAATGGATTTGAGCAGTTCTATTCATTTGGCGAGGAGTTTCAGAAACGTGTGCCTGTCATAAGTTTTGCAGAGTTCATTAAACGTGAAGGTGGCGCCGGTGGTATACTGAAGCTGAGTGATAAACAGATGAAGCGTATGGAGCAATTGGCCTCGTTTTGCGAGAATCGACAGAAAAGTGAGTATCTTTGGTTAATAGTAACAAGCTGATGAATCTCTAGTGTTGTCTCACCCCATATTCTTTTCAGGCAATGTTTATTGTGGAGAAGCTTTCAGTACAGTGCTGGACAGCACGTCTTCAAAGGTTGCTGACTTTCATTCTGGAAATTGTTTGATCTTTGACGTTGATACTTTCAGAGGTAGGTCAATCAGCCAGACTTCCAAAGATGCAGTTTCGAGTTTCTGCGGGGTAAGTCATTTTAATAAACTTTGCATGACATGACTTCATTACTTACCAACAATATGTATCTGAACGCATTGTCGCAGAGTCGAGGGCCAGTATATTATTCAAATGAGCTTGCGGATCCTCTGGTTTTACACTTTGACACATATGACAAGCACCGCTTGTTAGAACATTTCTATAACTTTGTCAAATTCACCGATCCGGCAATCGACAACTATTACAAAAGATTTGTGAGGTAAGTAGTATGAAATATAGTGCCTACGTTTGCTTAATGTGATCTCACGCATGCCAATGTATCATTGAACAGGGATTTCATGCATTACAACGACAAAATATTCTGTGCTGCGGGGAAAATAGTGCGATCACTCCAACTCGAAGCAAAAGAGCGAAGCTATTTACCTGACGAAGAAGGGGGTGGTGGCTATAGCTCTGCACATGTTCGTCGCGACGATCTGCAGTACAAAGATGCTGTTCTCTCAGCTGATACGTGGTGGGAGAACACAAAATCAATGTGGAGACAGAAGGAAGTTTTATACATATCAACTGATGAGAAGGACATCAAGTTCTTTGACAACTTCTTCTTGAAACACGATGTCAGATTCCTAAACGATTACTGGGATCTTGCGAATTTGAGTGACCTTTCTCCAGAGCACCTTGGAATGATTGATGCAATAGTGGCATCAAGAGGCCACACCTTCGTTGGAACCTATTACAGCACCTTTACGGGTTACATTAACAGAATGAGAGGCTATCATGGACACAGCAAGTTCACATCTTTCTACAGCTGGAATCCCCAAAAGCTTGCTATGCAGGGCGATAAAATGACGGATCCGTCGAGTGGTTTTGCAAGAGAGTATCCAATAGGTTGGGTCGGTATTGATGGTGATGAAACAGTAGAGCATGACAATGAACAAGTCACAAAAACTGATAGCAAGAAGGAGAAGCCGGCAAAATCTGAGCAAGCAAAACAAAAATTCGATGCTATCATTGTGCAATCAGACAGCGCTGCTGGTGAACAACAGAGTCAGGCAAAAGAAAACCCGCCCGAAGATTCCCAGCAGGTTCAAGTAAACAAGACAAGGGAATCCGACCATGGAATTAAGACTCTGGAAGAAAGTATGATAGATAGACTGGGATTCTTGCCCTTTGAAGATGGCGAACTGGAGCAAACTCCCAATGGAGAGACACTGTATATTATATTCTCTACTGACTGCGGGTCCTTTCAACATTGGCAGTCGTATCTGCTCTTCTTTTCTGCATTAAGAATCAGACAGCCAGGATTCATTACAAGGATTGCTAGTGGTTGCACTGAAGAGGAGAAGGAAGAAGCGAAAGAATGGTATCAAACGCATATACAGGTGATGTCAACTCGCTTTCGCATCATGTTTACGCCCAAGTTCAGTGAGGTCAAGGATGAAAGCGGCAAGGTAACCGGCGATTACAAGTACTTCAATAAGCCATTCGGAACGAAGCACTACCTTGAACATAGCAGTGATTTTGGCTGGGACGAGAAAACTGGCAAGTTTAAATCAGTAGAAGAGGATGCCTACGTTATCATAATAGATCCAGACATGATCTTGCTGAGGAACTTAACAATAGACTTCAGTGATAGTTCAGCCCACAAATTTTGGCAACCGCACTCAAATCGCATTGAAAGGAAAACTCGCGTTCAAGAAGGCACACCATTTGGACAGACATACGGTTTTGGCCACACTTGGATGAAGTTTGTTGACCAGGCAGGTCCTGATAGCCCAGCTTTGACAGTGGATCAAAAAGAAGCCCAGCTGCATTATCAGGTGGGGCCCCCATACATTGCACACTACCGAGATATGCACAAAATTGCTAGCAGGTGGTCGGACCTTGTACCAAAAGTCCATGCTGCATTCCCACAACTAATGTCTGAAATGTATGCATACTGTCTAGCTGCTGCTGATCTCCAATTACCTCACGAAGTTGTTGATTCAATGATGGTTTCATGTTTGGATTGTTACGGCGAAGGTAACTAATTATTCTGATTTCTTGATCTTGATTCATTACACATCTATTGACGGTACTTTTGCACTCTCTTAGGTTGGGATTTTGTTGATTCCATTCCTGACAATAAGACGTGCACGGCCGGTATCTATCCAAATCAGATGAAATCGCTGCCTCTGCCAACAACGTTCCATTACTGCCAGGTGAGGTTGCAATAAATTCTACCATATTGCCTTGGCGGTTCTTTTCATTGCAAAATCTTATGCTCTCTATATTGCTTGGCCAGTCATATGGAGTCGGTGATGTTGTCTTCTCAAAATATTCCATTCCAACAGACATACTGACTTGTGAGAAGCCACTCCTTGTAGAGCCTCTAGAAGACGAAGCGATGTCCAAGAAGAATGCATTTCGGCGTGAAAGAATGGGTAACCAGAAGAAGGACCTCAATCCAAAGATGCACAAACGAAATGTATTCTCTACTTGCGCGATGACTTCAATAGTTAATGAGGCTGCACTCTTTTTCAAGAAACATCACTGCAAGCCTGAAGAGACCAATAAAGAGAGGTCAATAACTTGATTATCTAGAACAGCAAGTCAAACGCGAATCGAACGAAATGAGTTTGAAGGATAAACTAAGCTAGTGCCTTATTTGCTACCAACGGGCATGTTTCAATTGCTCCGACTTATCATTCAACTTATTGCCGAGTGTGTTTGAAACACCCCATGAACTATAGCCAATGGGAATCCCTCCTCTCTAGAGAATGGTGCACCCTCCTCCACCACCAGCGCTTTTATGCCACGGATTGGCCTCCACCGACGAAGTTGAGAATGGTTCTTCTTCCTTTTCGATGAAATCGAAAAGAGCATTGCACGCCTCGCTAGCTGGTTTGGCTTCTTTGCACACCTCCAACTCTTCCTTGAGGTGAGTGATTTCCTTCTCTAGTTTCACGAGGGCTTCTTCTTTCGACATGGTAGAATGTTTCTGAGGTGGACGAGAAGGAGGATGTGATTTACGGGGTCAACAATGACAGGGCACACGTTAGATCTCAATAGCTTACAGGATGCGGAACGGGTGAAAAATTCTGCTCGGCTTTCGTCAGAAATAATGGAAAGCCAGCGCTGCTACTTTATTTTTAAATTTAAAACTGCATCACGGCGCAAAGCCTGGCCCATGTGAATGTTCTATGGCATGGCCTCTTTGACGGTACAATACCACAGAAGTTCAGTTACCCTCGGAAGTTGTCCTTACCCTTGCGAATCTTGGCAAACACTTGTGCCCCATCAGCACCATCTGATGCTCCCACATTCTTTCTAATTTCAGCACTAACATCTCCTCTCAAAAATGGATTCGTGATTTTCTCTTCGCCCATCAAGCTGGGAACAGTCGGTTCACCACGAGCACGCTTTGCCTTGATTTCGTCTACACGCTTGACCAACTCTGCATTTCCTGGTTCTACACTCATTGCATATTTTGCGTTACTTTCAGTATACTCGTGACTACAATATACAGCTGTATCATCTGGCAGACTTCGTAGCTTTTGTAAACTGCTCCAAAACTGAGATGGCGTCCCTTCGAACATACGACCACATCCCAAGGCAAAGAGACTGTCACCAACAAAGGCTGTTTTCTCGGCAGGGAAGTGGAATGCTATATGCCCGATGGTGTGCCCTCCAACGTCTTGATTCGCATTGTTCAATAAAAGAAAGTTTGGAAGTCTGTAAAGACAACTGAGATCACGGCATTGCTTCACCTGGTATTTTACTTACCAATCACCTTGGCATTCGTACTCCCAAACTCCACAACATCATCTTCATCTAACCTGACATCTACACCGGGAATGTTCCCATCGTTCGAAGGTCCAAAAACTTTAACACCATCGGTTTTCAATTCCATATTGCCACCTACATGATCAGCATGATGATGAGTATTAAGAATATGTGTTAGTTTCCACCCTCGTCTGTTTAGTTCAGCTTTGTACGACGCTGCACATGGTGTATCGATTGCGGCTGTTTCGCCTGTGGATGGATCGTGGATCAGATATCTGCACAATGATAAGCAATAGAAGGAAATCGGTTGAGTTGAGAGATACGTCATGACATCGATAGCGTTGTATGAGAAGCAAAGAAATAAAGTAGCTCACCCATAATTGTCACCCAAACAAGGAAATTGAGCAATCTCCAAAGATCCAGTACACTGATGTGTCCAACTCGATGAAGTTGACATGGCGTTGTACATTGAGCTACGAATCCACAGTGATGTTTTTGCAATGCTTTTTGGAGAGAATCCGGAGGAGCGCTTGGCGGCGAGCAGGGGGATTAGATAGATGGTACTAGCCTGGCGACTAGAGACCATTAGAAGTATAATATGGTTTCAGGGTGGTTGCTTTAGTAAAAGGGTGGCTTGTGGCTGGGGAGCGAGGCTGATGAGAGCTGATGAGGCTGATTGATGACTGACCGCCGGGCGGGAGGAGGGGAGAGGGGAGCGGGCGAGGAGGGATGGGAGCCTACCTACCTCTAATCTACCTACGATATCTAGTGGATAGTCCAATTTTAGCTAGTGTCTAGATGCCAAGAGTCCCTTCTGGTACACAATCACGTACCGGAAGGGGGTTCTTTGCGCCCCTAATATAAGACAATGTAATGTACAACATTGTCCATTTCACATCAAATCCACATGGCTGAAGGTCTCATTTGTTCACTGTTTGACCCTCAGGAATTATGTTGGTCGGGAAGTGCCGTGCAAAATGACGGATGAGGAAGTTGAGCCTCTTTTTTCTGAGAATTTTTAAATTACTGTACTAATTCCTACGTGTATTTGGACCCGAAATTTTTGACACAAGATGTAAATTCTGCTCAGACTTATGTTATCGCTGATTGTTTGGTCACCAGTGTCCCGAGAGCCAAAAATCAGCTTCGACGACCATTGCCACCATGACCTACATCGTTGCCGATGTTGTAGCGGCCAAGAATATCTACTATGTGGTCTATATCAAGCCCTCAGTTGAGGGGTGGCCGTGATGTGAAATTATGTGTCAGGGGATGCTGTAGGCCATGTAGAGCTGTTTGTGGGGCTCGTTGGGTGAGTTAAATGGTTTGTGTGTAAGCCGAAGGGTGTTGCGGGTTTGTTTGGAGTTCACAATAGCCTGGAAGATGCCGTTTGGGTGTTTGTTTCTTCAGTATTTTTATTCTTTACTTTTGCATATTGTGCTTTCTGATAGTAATGAACTCATCTTGTTCTTTGTGCACCCTATTTTATTGATGTTTGATTTGCAAATCATATACTTTCTATTTCGACCCGTGGCATGGTTGACGGCAATGGCGGCTGCTGTTTATAATCAATAGGTTAAGCGATTGTCAGCTTTGGTAGTACTGAGGGAGGTACCTTGGAGGTACCGTTTCGTTTGTGTGATACCAATAGTCGAGCTATGATGTGATCCTTCTCTTCAAGAATGATGGTGGAGGAGATCAAAGATCAAATCTATCTGTGATGTTTGTTGGATTTGTGATAGAAATAGAATTGTTGCTGGGGAGGGGTATGCATTGGTCGTTCAATACTAGATGTCTGAAGGATAGGTGAAAACAAAGGGCCCGAAAGGATTGAAGGCAGAGAATACTTTTCAATCGGATTGAAATCAACCGCGCTTGTGAGTTGATTATATCATCATACCATCAGAACTTGCGATGTCTCCAGCACTTCATCTTCATGTCGAACACAGTTGAATTCGGTTAGCCACAACCATTGCCCATTCTGCCTCAGCTTCAAAATAGATTGGGCTACAAAAAGAACCAAGGACAAAATGCGACAATAAACCATTGTGTGTGTCTATTGGTGTTGACAGCACATCCAGCCAAAATCTGGGAACCTGTTGGCTGGATAAGTAGGAACTTAGGTTACCTATGCCAAAACAATCACACGCCAGTTACACATTGATGTGTTTGGCAAGTCTAGTGACAACAGCCTTACATCACAAAGAAAACACAGAATCGTCGTGGATTTGGATGGTCTGCTTTGTATCCAATCTGCTTCGATTCAAAGCATTGCATCCGGCTCTCAGACGGAAAGTTTTTCAATTGGCAGCACTTCAGATAGTGATGTGCTGTTTAATCTGTGCTTTATTGCAATGATGTATGCATGGTAATAAAGGATAGAAATTGCAATGTATTATACAATAGGAATGTATGTTGATTCGATATCTTAGAGTGTTGTTGACCAATACATGGCATTAGTTCTTACGAATGTATCTAACATCGAATAGCATCGAATTTCCAAGGCAACAGCTTTCAGCAAACTATCGAGGCGGTAACCTGCAGTAACTGCCCCCAGTTGGCTCCACCGATGGCCTCTACAATCAATTCACACCTCAAACTCAAAGTATCGCACAACTTTGGGGTATATCCCAACCACATACCCCTTCCCACCCTACCA
>JALLPI010001217.1:0-11107 GCA_036939935.1 Cyclotella atomus
GAGCACCACAATTTGATTGCAGGCGAGAGGATGGCATGGACGGTGTGTTGGCTCTGTGTTCTACGTACAGTGGGCTGCAGCGTTGATGAGGGCTTGGTCGGCGTTGTGTGAGCGAGATCTGGAGCAGGATTATGAAGGCAGTTCCATGAATGGAGGAAATGGGTGGAGCTATGTGTTGTGTGCATGGCGACGGTCAATCTTGCCCAACTTCTGCAGCAAATCATTGTCGAACTTTTGACTTGCAGCGAATCACCCGGAATTGCACAGGTGCAATTTTGGCGTGCTAGAATCGCACCTCGTGTGTGATTTCGGTCATTTGACAAAATGCCAATTACACATGAGAATGACCGGAATGTGGAATGTGTTATTGTGAGTTCTTACAATTCTCTAGGGAAAACCGCGAAAATTGCACAATTACACCAAAAACACCACTTTCACCAGCGCTAAGACCGCCCCTTATGCGCGTCAGGTGATGTTGAATCCGTTCCTTGAAGAAAACCTATCTTCTGCCACGCGCGAGTGAAAGAGAGATTTCGATTGAGATTGAACCCTCCAGTCAAACAACCCAACCCAAGCAGCCACAGCCAAGACAGTAGTCTCCTCGTCGCACACAACCACCAACATGGACTTCTTCCAGCTGTATAACATTACAATGCCATCCGATGCATTTCATCGAATCCTGCAGCTGTGCCGAAACAGCATGGACAAATCCGAGCAAGAACGAATACGCGAGTTGAAATCTATCTTGAGTTCAAACCCAGATGTGTTGAATGAACTGGATACAAAGTAGAAATGGTCAAGAATCTGTATCTACTGGATCTACCCGGAAAGCATCAACGTTGCATCGCCGAATGGAGAATTGTACCCACTACACTTTGCTCTTGAATTTGGTTCATCTTTTTGTTGCGGATCAAATGAGCTTGAAGACTGATTAGATTTCTGTTACTACATGACCAAGGTGCAGTGTCAACACCTACGCCTTTTGGCATTCTTGAATTACATTTCGCTTGTGGCAAATGTCCCTTGAATATAGTTGAACTCATGTACAATGCACATCCACAAGCAATTCATGCGCGTACCGATGGGGATGGTGGGAGACATTGGAGAGGGGGTTGTTCATCGGACAGAGCAAGGATCAGACCTTATTTTCAGATTCAACTCGAGTTGGAGCGGCAAGCACTCGAACAAAGACGACCAGACAACCAAGGACAGCTACCAATTCATCGAGCATTGCTCGGAGGAAGTACACCTGTCGGTACAATCAAGCTGATGGCAGCGGCTAATTTGGAAGGTCTTACAGTTACTGATAACTTAGGTCGATCTCCTGTTCACATTGCTATCCAATCAGGGCAAGTCAACAGTGCATTGGCCATTATCGAAGCTAACCCGAACACTCTGAGAGTAAGCAACAGTTCAGGAGACCTTCCTCTTCATCTGGCGTGTCTCGGAGGACAGTGTAATCTTGTGAACCACATCTTGGATAGGGATGTTTATGGAGTATCTCCGCCCAATGCCGATCACAAACTGAAACTGCCCATCCAAGCACTCATATATCACGCTGATTGTGATAGGGACAGTCTCGAGTACGTAGAGGCTGTTGGTCGCTTGCTCTATGCCAATCCAGTATCAATCACGGATCTTTGTTTGTGAATGTGAACTATACGTGTATGGTTGATGCGCTCTATGGTAGCTGAGCTGCGTGTACTATGATTTATGTTAATCAATACTTATCAATTTGTCAGCATTGACTATCAAATCTAGCTTATCGCCGCTGAAGGATGTCATTGCCTACAATTTCAATCTCTATTCACACGTGTTGCAGGTACTTCAATCTGGCGAGTGTCATTGAGAGTGCAAGATGTAAACTCTTCCATGTTTTTCAATCAATCATTCTTTGGGGCGCCAGCAAACATGCCATCTTTTCCAATGCCAAATTTATCACCATACTTGTCACAGACATAATCCAAATCCTTATCGCCTCGACCACTCATATTAACCAACAGTTTTGCATCCGTGGGCATTTCTTTCGCAATCTTCATTGCATATGCTAATCCATGAGCTGATTCCAATGCTGGGATTATTCCTTCCATGCGGCTAAGTTCAAAGAACGCACTGATTACCTCATCATCCGTCGCTGTTTCATACTTGACTCGTCCCATGTCTTTCATCCAAGAGTGCTGCGGTCCAACTCCAGGATAATCCAAACCAGAAGCACAAGAATGAACCGCTGCTGGATCTCCATTTTCATTAAGAAGGGTGTAGCACTTCATCCCGTGAAGAACAGCTGGCTTTCCTAGCGTCAGTGTAGCCGAGTGATGTCCTTCACCTTTGTCCAATCCACGGCCAGCCGGTTCAACGCCTACCAACTTTACAGTCTCATCATCGAAAAAGGCCGAGAAAAGTCCAAGGGAGTTACAACCACCGCCAACGCAGGCCAGGCACATATCAGGCAAACCGCCAGTCAATTCCTTAAACTGTTGTTTAGCTTCGTAACCTACAATAGCTTGGAAATCTCGTACCATTGAAGGAAAGGGATGGGGCCCAACAGTTGAGCCGATTGCAAAGAACATACTTTCGGTGTCACTCATGTAAGCCATGACTATTGGTGTATACGAGATTGATAATTGCAAGGTAAGTATCTCCAAAGATAAATGAGGAAGTAAACCATTCAAGGTACTCACAAGCAGAATCCACAGCCTCCTTCAAGCTCTTTCCTCCTTCTGTAGCTGGTACAACCGTTGCACCAAGAACTTGCATCCTCCTAACATTTGGCCACTCTTTTTTAATATCTGCATAAATGTAACATCTAAGTTTGAGCCAACGATGATTCATATCTCATGCATCAACATCTTGCAAGATTGTACTTACCTAGTTCACCCATGTGAATCTCACATTCCATCTGAAACAGTGACGCCACTGTAGCCAAAGCAACGCCATGTTGTCCCGCTCCAGTCTCGGCAATCAACTTCTTCTTCCCCATCCGTTTTGCCAACAGAGCCTCGCCCAAACAATGGTTAATCTTATGTGACCCAGTATGATTCAAATCTTCTCGCTTCAGATAAATCCTTGCCCCGCCAATCTTATCACTCAAGTTCTTACATTCATAAATGGGAGAAGGTCGACCTACGAACCTTTTGCGCAGCTCGATTAGTTCACTTAAGAACTCGGGGTCATGCTTGATTTTATTGTACTCAATGTCGATCTCTTTCATTACCGGTACTAGAGGTGGCGGAAGGAAGGCACCACCGTATTGGGAGTCACCAGAGCCAAAGAAACCGTCGGCATCGGGCTGAGTTGCGCCGTTGAGGCTTTTGGAGTTGTCCAGATGGGCTGTTGGTGCCAGATCGCACATCTCAAAGTCTGTATCTCTCTCTAGAGAGAGGAGTGTAGCGATGGATCTTTTTCGAAACTTCCCGCCAATTTCTATTACCACAATTTCGACACCATAAACGAGAAGTCATGGCACCTCCGAAGCTACGCCACCAACTTAACTCGGTCTTGACTCCAGGAGAGCGTATCGGCAGTGTCAATGTACGTGGTACTGGAGAGAAGAAAGTTCTAGTGGCAGGAAATGGAACATACGTTCGTCAGGTGAGAGATGATGTGCGAGAGCTTCGTGATGTGTGGTCATGGTCTGCTTGATTCTGCCGTAGATGGTGCAAGCAAGGAGATTAGATGACATCGGTCAACGTCTGTATATATTTATTAGGGGCAAAGTTTATTCAAGTGTTGGGTCGACCTCATTTTCACGCTGATCAACATTCAATTCACATCTGCCCAGAACTGACATCTTTACTTCAGGGGAATATATACTCGTCTCGTCTTGGAACACTCCAAGCCCAGCAAGATACATCTGACGAATCAATTGAGAGATGGATCATATCTATTAAACCAGATCAAAAAGTAAATCTATCTCAATCATCCTACTCCGCAAACTCTACTTCCATCTGTCCCAAAGTAGGCGATATTGTATTGGGACGAGTAACCAAAGTCATTCGTCCTACACATGCAACTGTCGATATACTAGCAATCGTCTCCGACACATCAAACACACAGTTGCAACCATTATACGAAGCGTATTCTGCCACACTACGTGTGAACGAGCTTCGTCCAAACTCCTCAATCGAGGTAGAAATTTCAGACTGTATCCGCCCATCTGACATCATCTTGGCACGAATTCATGCATTGGGAGAAAAAGATTATATATTGTCTACAGTCGAGGCTGAGCTGGGTGTCATTAAGGCAGTTTGTGAGAGTTCGGGTAAAGAGATGAAGGCTGTTAGCTGGAAAGAGATGGAGTGTACAGTGACTGGGGTTAGGGAGGCGAGGAAGGTTGCCAAACCCAAAGTTGTTGGATAATGATCATTAATTGGAAAGTTGGAAATAGATAATGGGTTAATATGAATGAATAATAGAGTTATGATTATCATTTTTTGCTGTGTCATCTTTTACGCTTCTTAGTCTTGCTCTTTCCAGAGTGATGACTAGCATGCCCAACCATATCATCTATTATAGCAGCACCTTCTCTAACAAACGCCAACTTTAGTATTGTGCGACTACCTACTTTCAAAGGAGAAACTTTGTGCTCCACTCCTCCGCTCTTTAGAATCAACCCGGAGTTTGGTGTAGTCTGCACTGATTGAATTGGTCCATTGAGTGGTTTCCATATTGTACAGCAATCTGAGCTGTTTTCAATTGTAAGCACTACTTCGATTTGAGGGGGATTGTACAATATATCATCAATGTGCCATTCCATACCCGCACCTGTCTTTTCGTAGATTCGCAGCTGCAGCGTAAAGAACCATTTGGTTATGCATCCTTAATATAAAGACGAACACATTTGCTATGAAACACATAACACTGACCTCAACAGGAATCTCAGGAGCAACTCTCAAACGCCCATCACAGTTGTCTTCTAGTGAAGACACGAATTTAAGCAAACTGCCATTTTCATCACTCAAAATTTTACGGATGCCCGTCTCTCTCCCAATAGTACACCCCATTCTGTTGTTTGCAAAACTTGATTTCAGTTCATCTTGAACATTCAAATCAAGGTTGGATAGCTCCATAACGATAGCATTGTATTCTTCTGGACTGAGCAGAGACTGTTTGTATAATATGCCTCCAGATTTTTTGTACTGTTGTTTCAGGTTGAAAAGATTCCAATCTACCGTTGGTTCGTTGTAAGCATTTGTACTTGACTGCGATTGATGCCATCTATCTTTATATCCTTGATGTTTGGTGATTCCATGTTGAGGCATTAGTGCCATCGAAGCGCCTTGGAATATTCCTGCGACAATGGCAACGCAGATGAGTGCCTTCATGTTGTAGACTAATATTTTGAGCCAACAGTTGAGCGTTTGGGAAGTACTAACTATTTATCATGAAAAAGGGCGAATAGGAGAGAGGAGAGGGAGGAGAGGGAGAAAGGCGTAGATTCTACCTTTATAAAGTACGTGTTAGTCAATAGTGTAAATTATAAAACTTTAATCTCGATCAGACAGGTACAATAGAAGTGAACATCATTCGCATCTCATGGCATCGTGTTGGATTTGCTTCTATCACGAAGCCGATCGGGACGGCAAACCTCCAGTGCGTGACTGCTCCTGCAGAGGCGACGATGCTGGGTTTGCTTACATAATATCGTGCATCGTTGACCATGCTCGAAGGAAAAGCAATGACGCGGATAATCCAAATGAACCAATCGAATTCTCTCTTCCGTGGATGAACTGCCCTACTTGCAAGCAGAGCTATCAACATCAGCTACGGATCGATTTATCTGACGAATTCAAACTTTTCGTAGACGAGCAGTTTCCGGAGTGTGGATGGCGCCACCTTGCCCTTCAAATCGCGTTGCTTGCAACAATTGCCGAGGGCGGAACACAGAAATCAAAAGAACGAGACGAAGTGATCATCGCTAAAAGCATATCAGTTATTCATCAGCTGTCGATGCAGCCCTATTGAGCTCTTGAAGGCTATCACGTTCGAGCGGATCGGTGAGGCTATGCTGGATTGGGAAGATCTCACCGAGGACGAGGCAAAGATAGGGCTACAGTACCTAGACGACAGTCGAAGGATATCTGAAGCTATTGAAAATAGAGGTTTTAATGCACGTGTAATGTCAATAGAAGCAAAAATAGCGAAGTTCAACGCAAGATGTATCAAGAAGTTTGGGGCTCAAGAGGCATTTGGTAGACCAGAAACACAGGAACAAGTCCTTGACAGATTACGAACTGCTTATCAGATGTCAGTTGAAAGGAATGGAGAGGAGGTCTCCTGCCTCGTCGAAGGTGGAAATTTAGCACGTGAATTAGGAACTTTATAGAAAAGATTGATTGCCATAACCAAACAATACCACGTTTGAGAACATAATCTCACACAAAGCTCGAGTTGGGATTAATACAGTTCAAGACTGTATATGTTTCGCTGCAGCTGCAGGGCTATGTTTGCGGATTTGAAGCCCTTCGTTACGAAGCAGATAGGTATGTTGTTCGTGGGCCAAATGAAGATGCTGAAGAAAAGAAGATTACAATGAAAGTTGATCCAGCAAACGTCACAATATAGCCATATGGGGCTCCAGTAATTTGCCATGGATTCAAGAATATATCATCATATTTGAATGGCAAATCGGAGCGTATGATAGAACTACTGGATGGTATGGGGTTAATTTTGAAGACAAGTCCATCAAACCGAAGGGTGCGAAGCCTCAAAACTTGCGCATTATGTTCGAGTTACCTGACAATTGATTCATTGAGGAATGATATGCCATCACTGTACAGAAAGAATATTGGATGCATGATCATTTGCCACGAGAGCTGGCCGCTGTAAGCAATGAATAGGTGATGCTTAAGTTCACTCTAGAGAGTAACGAATCTATTTACATTCAGAGGGGATGTTTCTCCCTCGCCATGTATATGTTCATGTGCAATGTACATGTACAGCAGGATAAAAGCCAGAGATGATCTCGTCCTTCGTGGATATGCTTGCGCTGAAGGTGGACGCCGTGGGTGGAAGGACCTAGTTACTTCAAATGACCGGATAAACACTCTTGTGACCTAAAATGACCCAATGTTTTACTACCAGGGCCGGCCCCTCATTTTTTTACTCTTACAACCTGCCGATACGATCCCTTGTATAGCACCATTTTTATCAACGCACCATGACCAAACACGACGCCGAAGGAAACCCCATCTCCACCATCCTCATCACCGGAGGCTCCGGCCTAGTAGGTCAAGCCATCAAATCTTACACCGACGCCAACGCCCGTCCGGGCGAGACGTGGATCTTTCTGAGTTCCAAGGATGGCGATTTGAGAGTGAGGGAGGATACGGATAAGATCTTTGAGAAGTATAAGCCCACTCATGTGATACATTTGGCTGCGAAGGTTGGTGGATTGTTTGCTAATATGAAGCAGAAGGTGAGTTGTTCTGTGTTGAGTTGGGTGTTTGTGCTGCTTGGTGCATGTATGGTGCAACGGGCTGGTTGGACCGTTTGCAGATAATTAAGAGGGGGGTGGAACTCAGCGAAGTCTTGATTTTCCCGAAGAGAGTGCTTTTCTTTGATTGCATCATGAAACTCTTTTGATGTAAAGCAGCGACCCAATTGAAGAGTCTCCATTTCACAACAGATTGCCAGCCGAAAACTTGGGATATAGCATGGATACTGATACTGAACTGGATTTGACAAATTCAACTAACTTTTCTCTTTCACTTCCAGGTCGAGTTCTACCGTGAAAACACTCTTATTAACGACAACATTATGGAGAACTGCCGCATTCACAAGGTCACCAAGCTGTAAGCATAATTTGTGTACATCTGTTACCCGCTGCTATAACATACTCATCAATTACCGTGATACGTAGTGTCTCCATGCTTTCGACCTGTATCTTCCCCGATAAAACCACCTACCCCATTGACGAAACCATGCTCCACAACGGGCCCCCGCACCCCTCTAACGAAGGATATGCCTACGCCAAACGTCTCATTGATACCATGAACCGTGCCTACGCTGAAGAATATGGATGCAACTTCACCAGTATCATCCCCACCAACATTTACGGTCCTCATGACAACTTTAGCATTGAGAATGGGCATGTTATCCCCGGATTGATCCATAAGTGCTATAAGGCTAAGAAGGATGGCACTCCCTTTACTATTTGGGGCAGTGGCACGCCATTGAGGCAATTCATATATTCCTTGGATTTAGCTGAGTTGACTGTATGGGTTATGAGAGAGTATCATTCTCCTGATCCGATTACTCTTTCCGTGGATGAAAGTGCTGAGGTTTCGATTAAGGACGTGGCTCTGGCTGTGGCTAAGGCAATGAAGTTTGAGGGTGAGGTGATTTTTGATACTGAGAAAGCAGATGGTCAGTTTAAGAAGACGGCTTGCAATAAAAAGTTGAGGAGTTATCGACCGGATTACAAGTTTACCAGTATGGAGGATGGAATTCAAAAGTCAGTGGATTGGTTTGTTGAGAACTATGAGACTGCAAGAAAATAAATGATTTGAGTTTTAATGGCAGGTGAAAATGTTGAGTGGACCTCTTGAGAAAGGATGGTAATTGAAGCTGAAGTGGTTGACAAATTACATCCTTTCGCTGCCAGTAATCATTTTCATGGACACATATTGTTTGGGTTCATGTGTTAAGATCTTCGTAGCTGAAACAAGAGTATTTATTACAAGGTATTTACATTCTAACATGGTACTACTTCAACATATGATCAATATTTCTCAATCCACCGTAAGGACAAGACTTTAATATCTTGGCAATAGTATCATGCAACATTTGGACTTCAGCTTCTTCTTCTGATGCAAAAGCAGCAAGAACAGAGACTCCAAGATTTGTCCATCGTTCAAGTTTGAATTGATACCTGCAAGACATGATGAAAAGGAGTAGAGTTAGTTAATACCGTCAAGGTGGCATGTCACACCGTACTCATCAGCACATTCATTGCAAAAGACAAAATAGAATTTAGGGTCGAGGACTGACATAAAATCGTGGGGCACAAACCAAAGCAATGCCAAAATGCACGTACAAAAACTGTACATAGTGTGCCATGGCATATATCTCTGATCCACGCATAACATCTTCCTTTGACAGAAAACAGTGGATTTCACGCTAATATCTCATTTCTTGCGCACACATACATCAAATGAATGACAAAGTATGCACATTACTATTGCATCCGCATGAAGGTTTCTCTATGTGGGCTTCTCCCGTTGCTGGGTGACAGAGAACCGAAAAAGGATGCATATCAAGCAATATCCATCTCTCAAACACAGCAACCACCAACAAGCCAACAACCAAGCATCAGGCATTAATAGGACAAACTTACATCTCAGTCTCATTCTTCCCATAGGTCTTTCTCTTTACAGGTAAAATCCGATGTCCCAAAACACCACCCTTCCCCTCTTTATCACATCCACTCATCTCTCCATAAAAGTCAATCCTCTGTTTGATCAAATACTCTCTTGCCTTCTTCCCATGATAGGGGTTATACATCCAATCATCTAACTGATCCTTACTTCGGAATAACAATAGAGTATGTGGACCGTAATGCATCCAATAGGAGGGAGACCACTTTTTCATTACAAGAGATCGGAGTGATGTCCTGGATTGGATGGGACCCGAGGCATGAACGAGCTTGGCGGAGGGAAGTGGTGAGATCTTACGAGGCCATTCCTCCTCTTCTGTCGGAGAAAGGTTTTTATCGGAAGTTGCAGTGTTGGATGTCACCGAACGTTTCTCGTCAAAACTATTGGGAGATTGAAGGTCATACATTGGAGTTTGAGTTCGAGGCACCGCATCTTCCTTAGTAACAGCAGCTGGTGCCTGACGCCGTTTCATGGGAGTAGCAATGGAAACGGCATCGACTGGAATCTCCCCACCGTGAAGCTTGGCCATGATTCGACTGCTTTCCAATCCTGCATTGGACAACTCCTTCATCGGTGAAGTCACTCCTCCTACTTGATGTTGGACGTCTAATTCATCCATGGAGTGTTTCATCTCCATATCAATGTCTATGCATCCAGTTCGAATGGGGCTAAGATACGGTTCTTCGTCTAAGGTTGGTTCCATGGGACAGGGTTTGAGATCCGTGTCTTCGAGGAATACAATGTCTTGAGCATGAGCATGTATTTGAAACTCGGGGGTGTCGGGCGTAGGCAGTTTCCAGTAGTGTGCCATAAAGTCTTCCCATTCGGGTGGGTTTGATTCCTCGTCGTCTTTTGGCTCGTCTTCCGAAGAGTTTTGGGGCTCTTGATAAGGTTCACTATCACTATTATTATTTGAGTCCTCGTCGGGGTGATCGTCATGCTCAGGGAAGATGGGTTCTTCAACTTGTATTAAAAGAGGATACACAAGATGTGAAGTGTGAGAAAAATCAAGAGAGACAAATGAATCATCTAAGCAATAGTGCAATAAAGAGTCAACAAACGTAAGCATACAAACTTTTGAGCACAATAGACGTACCAACTGCACCACCGGACCCATCAACTCCCGTTTTGTGCCAATCCAACGAAGGACTGCCCCTCAACGGCTTGACAGCATCGGCAAACGACCCACTAGGTTTCACCAGAGGAGGCAGTCCCCCCGTAGGTACAGGTGGGGGAGGTGGTGTCGAAGGCGTGAAGGGTGGACTTGCATTGGAATTATTCTCGGTGATCGTTTTTTGTGGTGTAATGACGGCATCGCTGATTTTATTTGCTGTTGGATCCAAAGATTCTGTTGAGTTCAAAGCTTCGTTGGCAGGAGAGGGGAAGGCGGTGTTTTGGCCCTTGATATTGATAGAGCTGAGATAGGCTGAATAGCCGTCGTATTTGGTTGGACTGGACGACATGGTGTGGAGATGTGGAGGTGCAAGCTGCGATTGATTTTGAGCGTGAAAGGTAATTACCTTTAGAGCGAGATAGTCGAACTTCTTTTCAATTGACAGTCGAACTATTTAAAAGATAAGTATCTACATCACTGCTGGGGGATGTCTAATAATAAAGTAGAAGTAAATGGCATCATTTCCTTTCTCTATCGGAATGGAGAACTTGAAGAGCTCGATGCTAAACAGCGCGCATACATTGATTACGATATTAAGGTCGTGAATTAATTTATG
>JALLPI010001218.1:0-11115 GCA_036939935.1 Cyclotella atomus
GCAGCTATGAAAAAAAAACTGTATTTTGCAATATGTATCAAACAGTTTAGAGATGATTTCTTATCTCTTTTTATGTCCCATTGTGCAGTACAATATCTTCTATTGTAGCGACTCCTGGAATATTCCATATTTTAATTTTAATGTTTAATTAGGGTCAAACAAACAGTAAGGAGCAGCAGCAGCAGCAAGTTACTGGCTATTGATGGTTCAACTAATCCACATAGACCGTTTACCAGCTTACAGTAGCTGAAGTGCCCCACTGCCATCTCGGACGACCTTGTTGTTTTTCACAGCAGTTATGACAATCCAAAAGACCACATTGTATATATCCAGCGTCGCATACACCCAATTGTTCAGTAGTAGTTTAAGTGTGATACATTAAGTATTTATTTATTATTTATTAATCCCGATGTAACTCTTGGTTCCCGGCCAAGCCAAGTACAGTAGAATAGAAAATAAATGCTTGGCACAAACAAATGACACCCGGCACTGAGCGAGATAAAAATGCACAATGGACCGGCACTCCTGAGCATAGAGAGGCAAAAGAGAGAGGGGGGGGGAGAGATGTTGAAGCGTTATTGGAGGCAACTCTGGGATATCCTCTATGAGGACATAAGTGCTGCGCACTTGAGCGGACACACCGTTTTGTTCACAGGTGAAAAGTGCATTTGTTGTGCAATCGTAGTGGCCGGGCACAAGGGGCGACAACAAAGGAGAAGGAGGAGAGATGGACTTGTGCGTTGTGCATGTGCGCTGTGAAAAGTTAAAGTGAAAGTGAAGGTTGGAATTTTGAGTTTCCTTTGAGTACCAGTTTGATGACCTTTTGTACCCATGTCTTGCCCAAAATGTGCGCAAAGTATTATGTCAAGAGACAACCGTAGTACGGTGTGTTTGACTAGTAAGTGCTGCGCACTCGAGCAGACACACTGTTTTGTTCACAGGTGAAAAGTGCATTTGTTGGGCAGTTTTGTGCAGATTACACTGTAAAAAATAAGGTGCTTTTGTTGCAAATGGAAGCAATTCAAAGGCGACGGTATGTTGAAGGCTTCTATGAAGTAGGAAGTCGAATGAATGTGATGTTATTTTATTACATGCAAGGAGTTGGACGGCCATTGCTTTTCGCTTTCATGGTTACGTCTTTGCCAGAGGAGGAAAGTTGATTTTCTTTGTACCCGTGCACTGCCCAAAATGTGGGTAAAAGCTTGACGACGACGATTGATTCTTGGGCAAAGAGACAACCGTACGGTGTGTCTGATACCATATTTCTTGGCACCACTGAGCAAGATAGACTGAGTGGCACTGGAGCAACAGTGTATTATGATGTGCACTTTTTGGAATCGGATCCAACGGATCTCATAATTTATGAGTTGCTGCTCTGTTGTTCGCTCTGCTTTGGCCTTCCTCTCGAACCATAATGATTCTCTCCTAGCTCCTAGAAACACATCATATTTACATCTATGGCTGGGTCCAGCTTGACTCTGTCCATTGCTCGGCTAGCCTCGATTGTGAACAGTAATTTGCAACATGATCCCATTAAGGCTTCATCTTCTCCTTCTGATGATCGTGGCACTGTTGGCTTGCAGGGTGGTACCGAGTGTTTTACCGTAGGCTCTCTGGAGCATGAGAATGAGAAGGTACTTGATTCAGATGTTGGCATCCTTAATGATGGATGTGCAGAATACGAAATGTGCGTCAAGGATGCTACTTCCTCTCTCGGCGGACGTTTCACGGGCCTTCATGATGATGCAGGTGTAATTGAAATGCATCGTGACTTGGAGTTTGCTGGGTGCATTTACCCCAACCATTGTATACAGTGCAACATGTCCGATGGCTCAGCAAGAAAGAAATGCGAATGGTATCACGGATAAAAGTGTCATTAGTTGTGGAAGTTGCAACCACTTCATTGCTTGCAATTGGTGCTGTATGGCCCATCGCAGAATTGAGCTGCAACGGTGATGGGGCTTGTCAAGGTCTAAACTGTGAGTTGAACTACTTTTCATTATTTGAATTCAAAACTTTAGCTCAAGAAGACAATCCTATTCTTTTAACTTTCAGATGCTGTGGGCATCAACAGTTGGTGAGTCTTCATATTTGATGAAAGCACTCGCGTCATGTATTTTCATCTCTTGAGCTTTCTAATTTACCATTCATCGTTTAGCAATGGTTACAGTGCTTGCGATAGTTATGGTTATGGCTACCCGTATGGTCAGCCTAGCCAGAATGTTGCATTTATGGTTCTAGTGGTCCTACAATCAAGTAGTGTGATACACCATTAGAAAGTTCATGATGAGTAGAGTTCAAAAACACTTGGTAGTTGGTCTAAAATTGATCTAGGGAAAAAGTTAGAGCATTGTGAGTTCAACTTCAGTGGTGAAATTTTGATAACCCCAACCATTATCCCTAGGCCACCATGCAAACCTACTAACAAATAAAAAATGAACCACCAAACGGTTTTGAACTCAGCTCGCCGGGAGCGTTCGATTAAGCCTATTTAAGCCTAGTAAAATATGGCGGGAACCCTTAAAAGCAACATTTATAGGTGAAGTGGCAAGGCTAGCTGACCATTCAGGTAGCCTTATGTTGGAGGGATCACATGTGATATTGGTAACAACAAGTGGTATGTCAATGAAATGCAATTCTTTTGGCTTTTGTTCGAGAACAACCTATCAAAAACATCTCTTTCACCTCCCGCAGCAAAGGAGATTTGGTTTGCTGCACTGGTATGTCAATCAAATGCAATTCATAATTCATCTATTCTTTGTTCTAGAAGAACTTAAGTTCTGTCTTTCACCCATCTCAGCAACAGATTGGCGGCATGTTTCTCTGGGTATATATGGCCCGTCGCCAGCGCCTACGACGAGCTCACCTACTATGTCTCCTATGACTTTGGCCCCGACCTCGGCAGCGCCTTCGAGCTCACCAACTTCATCACCGACGCCAGCAAGTATGTGTCTCCCAAGAGCCAACAAGGTCAAGATCCAAGCCGCGACCAAATGGCCAATCCAGGTTTTTGAAGTGTTTGTCGTGTCTGAAGGCTCAAACGTGGCAGTAGGCAAGTCTGCTACTCAAGGCTCCACACATAATAATAAACCTTGGATGTCAGCCTCCAAGGCCATTGACGGAAACAACTCTACCTTCAGTCATACTGCGATGATGGCTGCGATTGGCTCGAGATTGATCTTTTGGGATCATACCCGATTGACTCGTTCTCCATCTTGAACCGCTACTGCAAAGACACTCCCGATCTATATGGCTTCCTCTGTTGTTTGTTGCATGCAGCTATGACTTTGCAAACTGTTGAAGGAGAGTGGGTTGACGGATTATTTCTTGGGGATACCTGCGGAGCATTGGAGGTGTCTCACGAGTTCACAGGCCGCGCCGACTTTTTGTTAAGTTGAAAGACCGATGTACTGTAGATGATTCCCGAAGAGAGGCTTCATTGCGATTGAAAATAGTTGTTGTGTTTGATTTCAAAAATTCGTAATACTACCGATCTAATAAGTGCCATCGGGCGATTGCAAGCAAAGGAGGAGGCAAGCGCAAGCTTTGTTCTGGATCAGCGTCATACTCGAATGAGTTGTTCTCTGGGAACTATTCCCTTCTCGGTGATGAATAGACTTTCTTTGCCTCCGATGCCTTCTCGCAAAGGTTTACTCTCTCAACTGCAACTTGCCTCATCGGTTATCAGTAGTAGATCATCAACTTTCCTTAATCAAAACCACGGCTCAGATGAAACACTGGCTTTACATCGTTGAAAATCATCACCATCCAATACATAGCAATCAATAGATAAGTTTGTTGCATGCAGGTGTAATTTTTCAATCTTATGATTAGTCTCGAGAGAATCTCCATGCATAGTATCTCCTGCGAGGTGGCTCAACAATAATGAATGAGTGTTACATTGCATGATGTTGAAGCAAACAAGCAAACAAATCGACTCACCAACAATAGGATGTCCCAAGGATACCATGTGAAGGCGCAGCTGATGACCACGGCCTGTATGAGGAGTCAATTCCACTCGAGTATCCTTGGACGAGTTGTTGCTTTCGGTTGCACTTTCCAGTACTCTGTAGGAAGTGAATGCATCCCTCACTGAGCCTTCTACAAACTGCAGTGAATCGGACCTAGTTTCATCTCCAGGGCGACAAAATGCAACGCTCTCGTCATCATGGATATCACACGCCCATTCATGATGGCCATCGGTGGTATTTTGGTCAGGAATCCAAATCTTGCCAATCCCATGCGAAACTGTACCAGTACTTTTCATCTCGCCTCGTACCATTGCCACATAGATTTTGTCAACAGCAACAGTGCCTTCAGTTGCACCACCACTCTGAACACTCTTTTGTTCAAACATCATTCCAGCAGTCCGCAAAGCATACGGTGTCAATGCAATGCATACTATCCCGGATGTATCAATATCAAGTCTGTGCACTGGCCTTGGCTCAAATGACGATTGTTTGGCCTGCAGCTTCTCGTATTGTCGTGTCTTCTTCTCGAGCCGCTTTGTATTCGAACTTTCCGCAGCTGATGCCAACATGTGCTTCCAATGCATTTCTTCATTACTCGCAGCTTGTCGCATTAATTCGATTCCATCGGGATGAGTCGATAGCCAATTTTTGACAAGTTCAGAAAGACAAGGGAAAGTTGGATACTTTTCGACTTGACGTGTTGGCAATGTAGACATTCCGCATGGCTTGTTCACAAACAGCAGAGTAGATAGTATTGGCAGCTCTTCATCAATATCATTCATATGATCTGCATTTGTTGGCTCTGATATTGTTGCCTTCAAGATTGACCAATCTTTGTAATTGTTATCTGATTGACTAGCATTATCATCTGCCTCATTGCAAGAATCCACATCTATCAAACGTTGAACCAATTTAGTCTTCCTCCCAGAAACTTTGGCACCACGAGCACGTAGTTCACATCTCAACTCTTTCACCTTCATTCGCTTGTAGTTCGTATTGCTGCTGTGATCATTATTTCTCTCTGCACTATTGTGTTCTGTATTCGACGCACATAGATTTGAATGTGCACCTAACAGTCTCCCTAACTCTTCGAGTAACTCAGCTTTAGTCCCCGAAATCTTGGTCCGTGAACGCAGTACACTCTTGATATCGTTCAATGTCAGCAATCGTTTCGCTTGGGCCAGTAATGTTCTTGCATCGATGATGGATTGTGGCGCTCGTGGCTCGTTATGTCCATCTATCAACGCGTTGAGACTCGCTAGATCGGCTCTACAGTCAGATGATGCAACTGCAAATCCATCAATAGGCAGCGCAATAACAATGTTGGATATGATAATAATGCCAAGCAAGCGTCTCATGCTGAATAATATAAGGGTATCATTGTAATGTCGGTAAAGGCAACGTAGCGAAGGGCAAATGATTACCTTTAAAAGTGTGATTGCTTTTGCTAGATATTAGAGGTATAGTAATACTTGATTTTCCCGCCTAAAAATCCGTCTTCATCATTCTGGCCGTGTGAGGATCCACATTTTGGAAGCCACTTCCACAAAAGCCGTCAATAGACTGAAGAGGCAGGTCAAAGTACAGGGGAGTGAACTTTATATTGGTTATGTACTACCATGCATCATACTTGTACTTCACATCAACCTCCAAGCTTACACCGTTTCCCAAAATGAGGGCTTCGAAAGTTCACTTGCTTGCAAGCACTTGAAGAACTTGGCATTGGAGCGCATATACTCCACTGTCTGCTGAATCTTACGTGCCGATTTAGGCTGGGGGTTGGTCTTGAAAAAATCCTCGATCTCGTCCGCCTTTTCGTCGGAGCAGAATCCACCAGCGCAGCTAACAATCACAGCATCCATAAGGCTTGGGCTTGCCTTTCCGATCATGGACTTGATCTTTTCGAGGTTCTCTTTCAAGAATGTCCAAGCAATGCTGCGGCCTTCGGTTGAGGAACCTCGGACACTCCTAACAGGTTATGAGACATGTTAGCAACCATCTACCTCATACATCAAAGTGCAGCACAAATGTTATACTTACCCCATGGGATAGAAGAAGTCCTGAAGTTTGATATCTCCAGAAATAGTCCATTCAAGGGTCTTTTGCTTCAACTTTGGATCAGAAGCAGCGCCGAGTGACCCAAGAACGTGTTTTCTCTCGGCATTGTCGGTAGCTTGGTCGAAATACGCCTTCACCTGTTCATACTCTGCCATACCTCCATTCTTGAGCACGATTTTGAACACAGATGTCCTCATATCACTAGGCAAGCTGACAACGTCGTTGTGATCTGCCAAAAATGCACTGAATCGTTTGGTCGCTTCAGTAGACACGTCCTTGTCATCGTAGCAAAAATTACTCAATAGACCAATCATCATGCCACGAAGCAACACAGTCAAATGACCGTCGGTGTCTTTGGCCTCCCATCCAACCTTACTGTTCAGTCCGATCACAATCTTCTTTGCAAATTGCTGGAAGCTCTTACTCATTGCTTCATCATCTCCGAGGACAGATTCCAAGCCACCTAGAATTTCGGCAATTCCAGACCAAACAATGTAGCTATCCTCGTCAGAGTAATTGGAGAGTAGCTTAATCAATGCCTCGGGCGCCATCGTTCCAGCTTTCACAAGCGCATAGCTATCAGTAAGCAACGCAGCTCTATCGGATGCAGGAAGAGTCTTCGACCTGATTCCAGCACCCAAACGTTCAATCATTTCCGAAGTGAGTTGCACACGCATGGGTACGTCCTGACCAGCATTTAACTTCACCCACCCATCTTTGGAAGGCAGAGGGATTGTCACGCTTGCCGTCTTTTCTCTCATGAAAGTAACATCTTGTTGAGTGCCATCAGCTGTGCAAGTAATGATAGGGATGCACCACTTCTTCTCCTTTTCTGATCCGATAAGCTCAGATCCATCCGACAAGAACCAAGATTGCTCCAACTCCAGAGTAACCTTATCATCTTCCCATTTCTCACCGACAACTTTCACAATTGGAAAACCCATTTGCTCAGTCCAACTAGCCATCATCTCCTGAACAGGCAACCCTGATGATTCCTCCCAAGCTTTCCAAAGATCGAATGTTTCGGTGTTCCCGTACGCATGCTTCTTCATGTAAGCACCGAGACCAGACTGAAACGCCTTCATACCAAGCACTGCACGAATCATCTTCACTACACTTCCTCCCTTGCAGTAAGAAATTGCATCAAACACCTCCTCGACCTCCTCCGCATGGCAGATTGGAACCTGAATTGGATGGCTCGACTTGAGGGCATCCAACCTCATGGCAGCGCTCAAATGACCCGTAGTGAATTGATCCCACATGGACCACTGAGGAAACAAAACGTCGGCGGCCCAATTCTCAGCCCACGAGGCAAACCCTTCATTCAGCCACAAGTCATCCCACCATGTCATTGTTACCAAGTTTCCAAACCTAAATAATGAAGCACGGATGACCACACAACTCAAGACAAAAGACAAATAATGAAACACAAATGTACCAACCATTGATGAGCGAGCTCATGAGTCACCACCGTACACACACGCTGCTTTTGGTTGGAACTAGCCTTGGTAGGATCAATGAGCAAATCGACCTCACGATACGTAACCAGCCCCCAATTCTCCATGGCACCCGCGGCAAACTCCGGAATCGCCACCATATCCAACTTGGGCAACGGGTACTTGATCCCAAAAAAGTCATTGTAGGCATCCAAACTTTTCGTCGCACAATCCAATGCGAATACACCCGTTTCACTCTTCCCGGGGGGTGTATACACACGTACCAATACACCGTGCGCGGTTTGAGCTTGAACATAGTCGAATTCTCCCACGCAGAATGCAACGAGGTAGGTGCTCATGATGGGTGTGTCCAAAAAGGTCAATTCTTTGAGCTCTCCACCGGGCAAAGTTTTGTTGGATAGTTCGGGCATGTTGGAGAAGGCGTCGAGATGTTTGGGTACGGTGAGGGTGATGGAGAAGGTGGCTTTGCGGGCTGGTTCGTCCCAGCAGGGAAAGGCTCTCCTGGTTGATGTTTGAATGGGTGTAGCGAGGAATGTTTTTTTGTTGAGTTCAGAGATCAGGAGATGCGATTGCAGGAATCTAGAACAAGATATTCATTCAAGCAAGATCTTTCTTGCTTCGAAGAAATCGCCATGGCAGCAGCAACTATTGACAATTCAATCAAATCAAACTTATAACGCACCTTGCATCCAAACTCTCAAACTGGGTACTAGCCATAATTTTACTCTCACCGTGAATATTGGTGTAAGAAGAGCGATAGAATCCTGCCATTTGATTGTTTAGAAATCCCTATAACCAGAATACAAACCGCAAAGATTGATGATGAGAATTGCTGTTACCATGTTGAGATGAACTTTACCATAATTTCTCTCTCAAATAAAAGCATTAAAGCACACAATGCAATATACATAAGCTCACCGAATACTCAATAGTCATTTCCAACTGAGCCCCCTTTGGAATATCATCCTCAAACACAAACACCACCGCAGTCTCCTTCTTATTATCACGAATCTCCACCGCCTCATACCTCTTATTATCTCCTTCTTCACCCCTCAAGACGAACCAAGCATTGGCAAAGCACAATTCCTTGGCGTGCATTTTAATTTCCTTCCCCGACACATCTTGTGTGGTCGTTAGGAGGATTTTGGTCACTCCTGTAAAGGTGTGGGTGGAGAGGTTGGGCGTGAGAGAGAGGGAGTAGTGGGTTGGGTTTATGGTTGGTGGGAGGAGGACTCGACCGGATGTTTTGGACATGATAATTGTTGTTGAGGGTTTGCGTTTTCGTGTTACTAGATACTATTAGTGTGTGCCGGCCAACACTTGAACTTTACGGGTGGCAGATTGCTTGAAAAATGAAATTTAATTAGAGAGTGCCTAATTTCGAAATTTAGCATGGGCGAAGTTAGACAGATCAATGACACTTGGTTGAGGGTGTTCCCATAGGTCTTATCCTGCAGTTTGTACAAGATTCTCCACTTGTTGTTGATGGGCTGCTCTCGGCACGATGGAGTTCCAAATCAAGTTGTATGCACATGTGAAATCATGCTTGCCCCAGGTGCTCTTGTCGAGTAGGTCGATGATGGCATCAGATTCGTCTATGATGCGGAGCTCGGAGAGGAGATTATCAATCAGTCGATTCTGCTGCATCTTCTCTTGATCAAGACTGAAGTCACGGGTAAGCCATTTGATACAATCTAATATATTTACCGTTGCGGCGTCTCACTGTTCATGTAATGATGCTCCAACTCGACATCTTCGTTTGGAGGATGATGGCCATGAAACATCCAATGAAAAAAGTACTTTGCAATCTTTGGATGGCCATCAAGGATGATGGGTAGTGATTTCTCACTGCGCCATTTCGAGGTATGTGTATTCAATGTCTCCTCGAAACGTTGCATGAAGAGAGATGGCATCCTCTCAAAGAACTCCTTGCCGCACTTCTCCAAATTGCCCATCTTACTAACTCCTTCTACATCTCGTTCGTTACGGAGAGCCTCTAACTGCTTCTCCATAACAAAAAGATGCTTCTGGTACAAGACAAGATATGTGTCCGTAGCTGCCAGGGCCAAAAACTGGGTCATTCTTCTTGGCCCATTCCATATTGCCATCGAACATGTACTCTCCAAATGCAACAATCCATCGGAGAGAAGTGTAGTGAGTTGGCAAATACTGATCAGGGTCTGCTCGGCTACTCATCAGCTCGATGAGTTTGGTGGCGATGGTGTGAATGTAGCTGTTTGTCTTGTCTGTATCCTTGACGTTCTGAGCAAGATAAAATAGTGGAATCCAATGCTTTAACACGACTTTTGCCACATGACTAACAGTACCCCATCTAGAGAAGTTGGGCTCCTTCACATTCGTACTAGAACAATCTTGGAGAAGAGCGCCCATCTGTGCATCTCTCATTGGATTTGGTAACGTCGGATCAGAGTCCGCCACGACAACGTCAACCATATCTTCAAATGCTTGGAGAAAGTTCTCTGAAGCAGCGTGGTGGTAGCTATCATTACCCATCACCTGTGTCATTTTCTCTGCGTAGATTGACTTGAGTGTATCCAGGTTGGTTTGCTTCTTTATTGTCGTCAAAAGCATGACGGCAAGGTAGAGCATAAATGTTGTATATTTGTTCATGCCTTGATCGCCTAACAGTATCGGCTATTGGGAAAGCCTTTTTTGCAAACTCAATCACCTCTTTTCTGGTTGGGATATCAAGCTGGCCTTTCGTCTGGAACGAAGCAACCTACCACAAAGCATCGGTTGTTTTTGCCGTGTTGGTAGTTGCGAATTGCCATCACAGTGCCTTTCTTCATGCCGAGCTTTTCGGCATCTTCATTATTTAGAGCATCGTAGATGGGATAATTCATCTCTTCTAAGAGCGCCCTTTCTTGTGGTGCGGCCCTCAGGAGCAATGGCATCACAAATCTTGTTAGCCCTGTCATAAGGAGCAAACTGACCAAACAAAGTACAACCAAGTGCATTATGCAACTCTGAATGCTCCCTGGGGATGGGCATCTTTAAGCGGCTATTGATCAAAGCAAATCGATCGCCGGCAACAAAGCAAAAATAGAGGTGATAGACAAGTGATCGCCGACGATAAAATGGTTTGATCCCATGAGAAATGGGTTGGAATGAGATTGGCATTACACACAACAGATTTGAATTGGGGTAGGCTTAAATAAAAAATATCAGTGCCAATCTCCATAAGTAATTTTTGGCATCTGACGGCCAAAGATGTTTTGAACTCGTAAGGTTATGAGCTTTCAGAAACGTATTTGACCGGGACTTGAGACCCAATATTAAGTGAGTTATACACGAATCAATTTTTGCCTAACTTTGCCCATGCAAAATATTTGAGCAAATCTGAAAATTTTTAAATTTCAGATCCTTCTAACATACACCAGCTATTAGAGCAATAAATATGGTACAGACATCTGTATCTCTCTCTAGAGATAGAGGAGAGAGGACAGAGCATCGAGTTGAAAGCAAGAGCATTCACAGAGCACACAGCAAGGCCAACGAACGCACAGACGAACAATCTCGACCATCTCAACAGACTTGATATTATAATATTATCTACACATAACCTAAAATTACGGGCAAAGTATGAGCATTTTACACGGGGAGAAATG